>JAODAL010000786.1:0-272056 GCA_025379985.1 Phyllomedusa bahiana
CCAAGGCCCCCCATTGTAGCCAGGACCCCCTTTTGTAGCCAGGACCCCCTAGTAGTCAGGGCCCCCCCTTGTAGTCAGGGCCCCCCTCTAGTAGTCAGGGCCCCCTTTTGTAGCCAGGGCCCCCTTTTGTAGCCAGGCCCCCCTCTAGTAGTCAGGGCCCCCTTTTTGTAGCCAGGGCCCCCTTTTTGTAGCCAGGCCCCCCTCTAGTATTCAGGGCCCCTCTTAGTAGTCAGGGCCCCCCTTTTTGTAGCTAGGGCCCCCCTTTTTGTAGCCAGGGCCCTCCTTGTAGCCATGTCCCCCCCCTAGTAGTCAGGGCCCCTGTGGGTAGTTTAAAAAAAAAAAAAAACAACAAACAAGGCCATTACCTGGTCCGGCTCTGGCAGGTCCCGCGCTCCTGGCAGGTCCTGGCCGCTCCGTGCTGCCGCCCTGCATAGGCGGCGCGGTGAAGTGACGTCACCGCGCCGCCTACGTCAGCAGTAGGGGCCGGTGCCCGGCAGGCTGAAGACCTAACGCCTTCAGCCTGCCAGGGAGAGCAGCGGAGCGCAGCGCTAGTGGCGCTGTGCTCCGCTGACACCGCGCAGCCCCGGGAGTCGGGGACATTAGTCCCCGGCTACCGGGCCCGGTCTCTGGGCGCTCGGGACGCAGGTCCCGGGCGCTCAGGGACTGGATGCGCGGACGGGCCCCGGGGAGCGACGGCACTGCCTCCGGGGCCCCCAGCGGCTCAGGGGGGGGCCCACCGGGGGATTCCCCGGTCCCCCGGCGGCCCAGTCCGAGCCTGTGTGTGCGGACGAATTAACACATCTACACGTGTAAAAAATACCTTTAAAAACTGCAGGGAGGGGTGTATGTTGCATGTTATCACACTTTAAAAAAAAGCAAAATGATAATAATGTAAAACTATAAATAAAACTTCCCTAAATCAATTCTGTAAACAAATGTCAGTTAGCAAAAAATATACTATATGACAGTCACTGTACAAAATAGCATAGTGCCACTTTGTGATCTGTGGGGCAAACAGGTTCAGGGGTCATTCTGCGGTACAGGACAGGTATAGTCAATGTCCAGTGAAACTAAAATGGTGGTTCAAAGACTCCTTTTCCCAGCACTTTTTAATCTGTGGGTCAGACAGGTTTAATGGTCATTCTGCGGTACAGGACAGGTATAGTCTATGTCCAGTGAAACTAAAATGGTGGTTGAAAGACTCCTTTTTTCCGGCACTTTTTAAATGTGGGGCTCATGCAGGTTTGGGGCTCATGCTGTGGCCCAGGACAGGTATAGTCAATGTCCAGTGAAACTAAAATGGTGGTTGAAAGACTCCTATTTCCGGCACTTTTTAATCTGTGGGTCAGACAGGTTTAATGGTCATACTGCGGTACAGGACAGTTATAGTTAATGTCCAGTTCAACTAAAATGGTGGTTGAAAGACTCCTTTTTCCGGCACTTTTTAATCTGGGGTCATGCAGGTTTGGGGCTCATGCTGCGTTCCAGGACAGGGTATATTCAATGTCCAGTTCAAGTAAAATGATGGTTCAAATCATACTGCCTTCTGGCACTTTTTAATTTGTGGGTCATGCAGGTTTAAGTTTCATGCTGTGGTGCAAGACAGGGATAGTGAATGGTCTGTGATTTTTTTTCTGTGGCTTTTATAACCTAAGTGTGTTGCCTAAGATGTAGCACGTATCCATTTGACTGTTGTGGATGTTAATTCCAGCTTCTCCATCCCTGTTTGGGTGTAAGAATGAAGGTGTTGTTCCTCTCCCATAGACTTTAATGGTCATTGGCGATAAGCTATTATCGACTATCGGATATCTTATTGATAATTGCCGATATCGACTATCGACCCGATGACGATAGTCAACGTAATCGCTCATCACTATCTATAAGATGTTAATGATAAGTTATTGGCTAAGTCCAAGGCCGTTCCTATGCTAAATGTCACTCAGGGCGAGGTGAAGAAATTTCGCCCCCCACCCGTAACATATGGCGCTACAGTGCGCCACATTGCATCACCATAAACCAAAATATACAAAAAGCTTTACCACAATCTGCTACATATAAAACTACTAAATAATAGTCATACAGTTACCAAATAACACTGCTACACCAACCAGAATCCCTAGACCACTAAGACCACATACCACCAGCACACAGTGACCGAATAATACTACAACACCATGACCACATATCACCAGCACATAGTGACTGAATAATACAAACTGACCATTACTGAATACAAACCATTATATTTCAACCAATATTACAGTGACTATACAATGATGGATACCCGCTGAACACAGGCTCTGCAAACATATAAATGATTACAGTAAAGTTATATCTAGTGACTTACATGAGACGTCTCTGAAGAGTTGGTCTCTTTCTCTTCTTCTTCTTTTCCATCTATCCCAGACGCCATGATGACTACTTACGACTCTACTCTGTAAATTTTGCAAAACAAACATCTTAGACTCCTCAATTTATCAGCACTTCTCTACCAATTCCTATCTCTATACAAACTCCCCATCTATAGCACCTCATATATGGTAGCCATGTAATATGCCCCCTGTAGCCACGTAGACCCCCTATAGCCAGGTAGTAGCCCCCTGTAGCCATTGATGCCCCCCTGTAGCCTATGATGCCCCCTGTAGCCAGTGATGCCCCCCTTGTAGCCAATGATGTCCCCTGTAGCCTATGATGCCCCCTTGTAGCCAATGATGCCCCCTGTAGCCAGTGATGCCCCCTTGTAGCCAGTAGATGCCCCCCTGTAGCCAGTAGATGCCCCCTTGTAGACAGTAGAGGTCCCCCTGTAGCCAGTGATGCTCCCTTGTAGCCAGTAGATGCCCCCTGTAGCCAGTAGATGCCCCCTTGTAGCCAGTAGATGCCCCCTGTAGCCAGTGATGCCCCTTTGTAGCCAGTAGATTCCCCCTGTAGCCAGTAGATGCCCCCCTGTAGCCAGTGATGCCCCCCTTGTAGCCAGTGATGCCCTCCTGTAGCCAGTGATGCCCCTGTAGCCAGTGATGCCCCCTTGTAGCCAGTAGATGCCCCCCTGTAGCCAGTGGATGCCCCCTGTAGCCAGTGATGCCCCCCTTGTAGGCAGTGATGCCCCCGGTAGCCAGTGATTCCCCCTGTAGCCAGTGATGCCCCCCTTGTAGCCAGTGATGCCCCCCCTGTAGCCAGTTATGCCCCACTTGTAGCCAGTATATGCCCCCTTGTAGCCAGTGATGCCCGTGTAGCCAGTAGATGCTCCCTTGTAGCCAGTAGATGCCCCCCTGTAGCCAGTAGATGCCCCCTTGTAGCCAGTAGATGACCCTGTAGCCAGTGATGCCCCCTGTAGCCAGTGGTGCCCCTCTGTAGCCAGTAGATGCCCCCTGTAGCCAGTAGATGCCCCCTGTAGTAAATAGATGCCCCCTGTAGCCAGTAGATGCCCCCCTTGTAGCCAGTGATTCCCCCATGTAGCCAGTGATACCCTCTGTTGCCAGTGATGCCCCCTGTAGCCAGTAGATGCCCCCTCTGTAGCCAGTGGATACCCCCTGTAGCCAGTAGATGCCCTCCTTGTAGCCAGTGATGCACCCCATGTAGTCAGTGAGGCCCCCTGGTAGCCAGGGATGCCCACCCTGTAGCCAGTAGATGCCCCCCTGTAGCCAGTAGATGCCCCCTTGTAGCCAGTAGATGCCCCCTGTAGCCAGCAGATACCCCTGTAGCCAGTAGATGTTTCCCTTGTAGCCAGTAGATGCCCCCCTGTAGCCAGTAGATGTCCCCTTGTAGCCAGTAGATGCCCACTTGTAGCCAGTGATGCCACTGTAGCCATTGATGCCCCTGTAGCCAGTAGATGCCCCCCTGTAGCCAGTAGATGCCCCCCTTGTAGCCAGTAGATGCCCCCTGTAGCCAGTGATGCCCCCTGTAGCCAGTGATGCCCCCTTGTAGCCAGTGATGTCCCCCTTGTAGCCAGTGATGCCCCCCTGTAGCCAGTGATGCCCCCCCTGTAGCCTGTAGAGGTCCCCTGTAGCCAGTGATGCCCCCCCCCTGTAGCCAGTAGATACCCCAGTAAGTAATTATGAAAGAGCAAAAAAGTACTCACCTCGGTCCCGGTTCGGAGCTGCTGAGCTGTGTAAGCAGCATGACGTCATAACGCTGCTTACACTGTCACGCAGCTCCCACACTGTCACGCTGCCAGCCGAGGAGACCCAGCGTCGCAGGGGGCGTGGGGAAAGACGTGCGCCCCCTGCGACGCTGATACAGGGGAGGAGTCAGGATGGGAACAATCCGTCCCGCCTCCTCCCTGCACCAGCAGCTGTTGGCTCTGCGCGACTGTTATAAAACAGCCGCGCAGAGTCAGGGGCAATTGTCCGGGCGGGCGAGGCCGGCGGCGCCCCCCTCGGGTGAGCGGAGCCTCGGCCACCCCTAGTAACGGCCCTGGCTAAGTCATTCAAGTAATTCAATATCCCCTTGGCTCCTGCATTTTATTGTTAATGATTTGAGACACTGAGGAAGCTGTACAAAAATCCTTTTTTGATTTATAGTTGTTTGATCATTTCAATTTTCCTAGGCAGTGTTGGTATCAAAAGAATTGTCACCCTGGGAGGAAATAAAAGTGGGATCCCAAAATGCTTCAGTATCGCCCCAACATCATAGACATATTCAGTCAATTCAGAGTGTGGTGTTCAGAGGACTGTAATGCAGATATCTAAAATTTCCAGTGGTGTTGCTAGGGACCAGAAAAGATAAATAAAGTGTACAGGTCCCTGTTGCCCAGGTTTTTGAATTCTCCATAGACCCACTCAGCAAAGGAGAGGCTTGCAAACCTGGGCCAATCTAAGGAAGCATCCACCGTTTTGTAGACCTTTATATGGTAAGGGCAATGAAGCAGGAAATTCTCTATGCTCTCTAATACATTGCCGCTCCCCTCACAGGGACAGCCCATATCACTGGGATGCCTGAACTCTGAGTTGACAATATTCTCTCGTCCAGGATTTTTCCTGGCTAGAGTTCTTATCTCCACCATCTCCAGACCCCATCAGTGGATAATCTTCAGAATCAGGGCAACATAAGCTGGGAAATATCTGTGTGACCTGCGAAAGATCATCACTTGACCCCCCAACTCCCATTCCTGGAAGTAAGGCTGAGACCACTCATGGAGGTTGATCTTAAAAAAAAAGTATTAGATAGAAATACCACAAGGTTAACCATACCTAACCCCCCCCCAGGTCTTTTTGTGTGGTATTTAACCACTATCCGGATTAGATTCATTCTTTCCCTCCATCATATCACGAAGAACAGACTGTAAACCCGTGGCCAGAACGACTCCGGCAAAAGGCACACACAGATCAGATAGATAAATAATTGGAACAGTAAAGTTTTGATTAGGCTAATTCTCTTTCTAAGGGTTAAAATCCAACCCTTCCACCAGTCCACCTTCTGAGCAGAATTGTTTAGCCTGACCTCCCAATTTTTTTTATGGGCAATTACCCTGGCCAATTCAATGCCTAGGATCTTTACTGTTTCCTGGGGTGCAGTCAGGGTGTCTGGAAGACCAAACGTGGGATCCCCTGCTCCCAACCAGAGACTTTCACAGTTATCCTGGTTGATTCTAGATCCAGAAGCTTCCAAAAAGCTCTCTACCTCTGACATCATACATCCTGCTTCCTCCTCCTCGGATACAAAGACAGTGACATCATTGGCATAAGCTACTATCCTTAAGGCAGGTGGCAATACTCGCGAGGCCATCCTTACCCCCACCAATGGTCCACATTCTACCCTTAGTAGGAAGGGGTTTATTGTGAAAATGTAGAGCAGAAGACTTAGACGACAGCCCTGATAAACACCCGATTCTACCTCAAAGGTTCGTCTGAACCAACCATTACCAGAGGAAAAGTCTCAGCCTCTTTGTACAACATCTTCAGTCAATCCACAAACTTCCCAGCAGGCCATATCTCAGAAGAGTGGACCAGATGTACTCATAATTAACCTGATCAAAAGATTTTGCCTGATCCAAAGACAGCGTGAACCCCTTCCAGTGACCTTCCCTGCCCCACAGCCCCCCTGACATCAAGGGCTTTGTTAACTGCGCTACAATCTGGAATGGAGCAGTGTTGAGCCAATGAAAGGAGCTGTGAGGCAGATTTTATCAGCCTATTACAAAGTATTTTTGCCAAAATTTTCCCTTCCACATTGATCATTATTATGGGATGCCAATTCTCAATGTGGGACGGGTCTTTACCTTTCGACACGATGATAAGGGACGACTCCTCATTGACTTTGGCAGAGTGCCTGAGGATAGACACTCATTTAATACCTCTGTCAAGAGAGGAACCAAGATGTCCTTAAAGGTCTTCTAGAATTCTGACGTTAAGCCGTCTGGTCCCAGGGTCTTCTTGAGGGCTAAGCTCTCAATCGCCCCCTTAACTTCCTCTTCTTTGGTCTCTCCTCTCCCCTCCTGTGGTTTACTCCTGGTTCAGGAATGTTTTCAGCCAGGAAGGTCACATATTTGTCTCAATCCAAATCCTTCTTACCCAAGAGATGTGAGTAGAAGGACCTAACAATCTACAGGATCTGTGATCTGGACTGTTTCAGAGATCCAGTACTATCTTTTAAGCCTGTCACCTTTTTTGCAATCCGCTGACATCCTACAGTTCTTGTAAGGGTCAGGGGAGCAGTGCTTCCTGAAATCCCTCTCAAAAACCAAGAATGCGTACTGACATCTCTTGAGTAAGGATATACTCACAGTTCTCTCCAGTCAAGACTAAGGGTGATATGTATGATCGTGATTTTCACAGTTTTCAGGCGTATACTGTGCCTCACGGTGCCGGCTCCGCGGTCAGACGCAAGAATGCGCTGTTAGGCTCAACCTTCGCCACTTTCGTATGCGCCTAACATGAAGGGGCGTGCAGTGGGCGCACTGTGGGCGTTCTAGGGCGGGACACACCAGATTTGAATACTCCGAGGCATGTAGGAATGCCGGTCGGCAAAGTTAGGCGCTTTACAGCTCCGACAGGCAGACCTAGTTCAATGTGGTCGGAGAAGGCACAGTGAAGCTATAACTTATTGTAATTGGGCAATACAATATAGTTAAAACAGTACAATACTAACAAAGAGTTGTCTATAAATTTAATGAAAGAAAAACCATAAATATCAAAGTCGTATGAAATCGATTTCAATGTTTTGAAAAAGTTGATCATTTAAAATTAAAGGAAATATCAGCTCTATAAGGTCTTAAAAATACGGAGAGAATTAAACAAATTTTACATTAACCCCTTAAGCCGAACGCCTGAAAAGTAGTTAATGACCAGAAATTTTTTTTAGTTTTGGCCTCCTTGCGTTTAAACAGTTGTAACTTTTTTATTTTTTCAATGACGGCCTTGTTTTATTCGAGACAAGTTGTATTTTATGGGGGAATAGTTTAAGTACACTTATAAATAATTGCAGTATTTTTTTTTTTTTAATTTTTGTTTTTTTAATTTTTTTTTACACCATTCATATTTCACACTTAATAACTTGTTAGATTAATTCTACAGGTTATTACGGTCGTGTGGATACCAAATATGTGTAGTTTTTTTTGTGTGTGTAATTTATGTACAATTATTTTTTATTAAATATTTTTTATTTGATTATTTATTATTTTATTCTTTTTTTCTTTACACTTTTTATGTTTTTTTTGTACTTTTTTTTTACTCCCCTGAAGGGCGAACTATTTAACATTTTTTTTAATTTTTTTTTACACTTAGTAATGTATTAGCATATTCATATATGCTAATACATGCTAATCTGTGTCAGTTTGACACAGGCAGTGATTATAACAGCACACAGTGCGTCCTAATCACTGGCTTCATACACAGACAGCTCTGGGGCCATGCTAGGTCCCCAGAGCTGACTGTGCAGCCGTTCCCCGGGCTCTGTTGGGTCACCGGGCGTTCCGATCACCCGACAGAGCAGGGAAACCCTTTGATTGCGCTGCGGTAATGCACCGCCGCAATCAAAGGGTTAAAGCATCGGGTTGCGGAGGTTTCCGCCGCTGCCCGATGCCTGCAGGAGATGCTCTGGGAGCGGGGCTGTGTAGTACAGCCCCGATTCCAGAGCTATTGCGGCGCCGGTCGTCGCAAACCCCAATGTCTGCAGCGACGTCTAAAGATGTCGCTGCAGACGAACGACCTGAAATGCCCGCCATCAAAAGATGGTGGGCGGTCGTTAAGGGGTTAAAGAAGCCAATGATGATGTTGTACTGATGTTAATTTTTGTCTTTTTTAATAGCAAAAATGTAAAATGTATTTTTGCTTCTTTCACCTTGTATTCTATTTAGTAATTACAGCAGGAGCCAGCACAGCACAGGTCTTGCCTGGACCTGTGGTCCTCCAAGCAGGATTTCTATGTTCCCAGGGCTTAGTTGGGGTCGTATTTACGGATTTATTTACGTACGCAAATACATCACCAAATCAGGCTAAAAAAATGAACAATTAGCTTAGCATTGATACCAATGGAAAATCTCGATGTATTTGCGGACACTGAATAGGCCCAATAAATGTACCTTACTCACAATCATCAAAGGCTTAATCTTCATAAAAAGACATTTCCTATCCCATTGGGTTTGTGGCCCACGGATCTTAGTTAATCTTAGTTCTTTTCCCTTTGGTGGAAGAAGCCTGATGATATGGGGTTGTTTCACAGCCATAGGCATTGAATACTTGATCAGGATCGATAGTGGTCTCAATGCTGAACTATATGCGAATATCCTACAAGATAAGTTACTTCGTACACTCGAGTATTATGGATATGAAAAAGAAGACATAGTATACCAGCAGGACAACGATCTGAAGAATACATCGAGATTGGTGAAGAAATGGTTCAATGAAAATGAAGTAGAGTTCTGAATTGGCCCCCTCAGTCCCCAGATCTCAACCCAAATAAATACTTGTGGGTAGAGTTGAAGAAAAAGCTGTATTGATACTCAAATGAGTCGACCAATATGCACCAACAATGGGAACATGTAGAACAGACCTAGGGTCAAATTTCGATCAAGACATGCTTGAATCTGATCAAGAGCATGCCCAGAAGGATTCAGGCAGTGTTGAAAGCCAAAGGTGGATTTACAAAATACTAACAAAATAATAAAATGTAAAATTTAGATTTTTATGAGAAAAAAAGTAACAATGCAATTACATGACAAGAATTTATATAACTAAGTATATGCTAAATAGTTGCAAATCAAATTTATGAACGAGATAGCCAAGATTATTGTCTATAAAATTATGGTAGTCTCACGTTCAAAGCTCAAGTGGATGGTGAGATATAGGGAGACATGTATGAAGGAAATCCCTAAAGAAGCATTTATGCTATCTATCATACATGAAAAAACTTTGAGACTCTCGGTTCACATATTTTGATCAAAAGATGTTTAAGCTGCCCACAACTTTCAACGTGATCTCAGATCGGGCAGTCCTATACTATCTTTTACCTCTCAATAGAGCCAATTCCAGGCCTCTCACTGGGTCAACCAACCTCCATTATACAGAGAGAAAAAAAAAAAAACACCCAACCTGCAAGCTGCCCTTCTTATGACAGCCTGTGAGAGTGGGTGGGTGCAGAAAACCAAATTGGAGGCACCCCTTCCTCCCCATATAGGTTAAAATCAATATACACCAAATATAACATATGGTTCTGCACAAAAAACATTTCCACGTAATGTATTGCCCTTTTTGCAGTAGTGTGCCGCTGGCAGTGGTGTCCATGTGTACATGTATATATATATATATATATATATATATATATATGTGTGCCGCAGCCCTGCCAGTGGCACCCAGGTTTGCATATGTTTTTTCAGAAATGTAATGTATTGCCCTTTTTTCAGTAGTGTGCCGCTGGCAGTGGTGTGCGTGTGTACATGTATATATATATATATATATATATGTGTGTGCCGCAGCCCTGCCAGTGGCACCCAGGTTTGCATATGTTTTTTCAGAAATGTTTTTTGTGCAGAACCATACGTTATATTTGGTGTATATTGATTTTAACCTATATGGGGAGGAAAGGGTGTCTCCATTTTGGCTTTCTGCACCCGCCCATTCTCACAGGCTGTCATAAGAAGTGCAGCTTGCAGGTCTGGTGTGTTTTATTTTTTTCTCTATGTATAATGGAGGTCGGTTGACCCAGTGAGAGGCCTGGAATTGGCTCTATTGAGAGGTAAAAGATAGTATAGGACTGCCTGATCTGAGATCACGTTGAAAGTCGTGGGCAGCTTAAACATCTTTTGATCAAAATATGTGAACCGAGAATCTCAAAGTTTTTTCATGTATGAAGGAAGGCACTTCAAAGTGAATAGTCGAGTCTCCTTTTCAGTGTAAAATGCGCCTGAATGTATGAAAGTTATTTTTGTGTGATTATGGAGTCTAAAGTTTGACACGCCTTGCCAATGTGTTAGTCGCATTACAAAACTTAGGCGCATAAGTAATGCGCCAAACATGTATAAAGGCTATAGGTAGGCTGGAAATAAAAGAAAATTCATTAGAATAGCATGTCAGGGAATAGAAACTATGGTACTGATCTTGCTTGTTGGACCACAGGTCCCAGCAAGATCTGTGATGTGATCTGTGATCTTGCTGTATGTAAAATAAAGGGTGAGAGCAGCAAAAATCCTTGTAAAATTTAATGTAGTAAAAATTTAGGGCGACATTTCCTAACAAGCTAATGTCAGTTTTTTGGTCTATATTGAGCTAAAACTGCTTTTGATTCCATATTTTGGATGTAAACTAAATGTTATACACCAAAACTAGATGCATGATATGCCGGGAACGACACATTATAATGTGCCTAAGTATATGTTAGGCGCATTTCATATACTTTTAATGATAAGCTATTCACTTCCGTGCGCAATGTTCCTCGATAGGAGAATTACATATGCTTCCAATGATATGCTATGTGCCGCGATTAGCGCTAATCGTGGCACAAAACCTTTCATTGGTAGAGTGTGTAATGTCCCTATCGAGGCGCATCGCGCACGGAGGCGCATAGCTTATCATTACAAGTATATGAAATGCGCCTAACACATACTTGTAATGCGTCTAACACATACTTATAAAATAGGAAATGTGCCTCAATAGGCGCATTTTGTTATGGAGGCTCACAGCGCATCATTTTTAGGAGCATAATGTTTACTATGCTAGGTATACCTGATGCCAGATTTTTTATAGGGTCGGACTTTCTTGCGCACTTTACACTTATTTAATGCGCCTAAAAACTGACGTAGCACCGCCAATTTTCAGACATCTCACCCTTAATATTTCAAAATCTGAACAGCATCATCAGTGGGTTACTTAATGTAAAATTAGTTTTAGATTCTATTAATTTGAAATTCATTTTATAGGAGATATTTTAATATTTTTGGGATGTTACATATTTTTATATTAATTTTGTATGATATATGATAATTTTTATTAAATTTAAATAATTAAATTTTTATGTAGTTTGATAATTATCATAATTACTTTTTATTATTGCACTGGTGTAAGTTGAGAAATATTTGACATTTTTTTTCGCTAACAGCAAATCCAGTTCCACATTAGAAATGTTCTGCCTGTCCGAGCAGTAATGCGCCTAGTTTTGCCGAACCACATTCATGTATGTGTCTATTAATACGAGTGTGGTGCAACATGCCCTCAGAATGCCCCCAGAATTCTCCCTTATGTTAGGCGAATTAAAAAGTGTTGAGTCTTACGAGCAATGCGCCTAACACATTCGTTAGGCACATTAGACATCTTAGCCTGCTCACTTTGGTGCATTTGATGTCAGAAAAGGGTGAAAAACCCTATCATACATGACTCCTATAGAGTGTGAAAGTCAAAAGTTCAAAACATTGATACCATTTTGCTTGTCAGTGAATACCTCTTTGTGCCCCTATACAATAAAAATACTTACTTCTGAACCCTCGAAAATGTAATAAGGCAGATTTTTACCTCAGAAAATAAGAAAACATTTACTGACCTTACTCCAGATCCACAACGAATGGAGCATCTGCAGACTCTTCTGACATGTTAAATCTGCAACCTAGATGAAATAATGTGTCTTGTCCTATATTTTGTAGACCTTGGACCTAAATTTAACTGTCGCCTGCAACAGAGAAAATGCTCCCGCCATATCATCCACATCCAACTCCAGAAGACCAGTGCCATGAATCCCTAAGAGACTGAATCTTTGGGATGGAGGTTCTGGGCAATTAGTCAATTCGCCTTGCACCTGAGAACCCTTAGGGTATATTTACATTTGTTATCTTCTGTAAGTAAGTAGTTTTGGAAGTAAAAAGAATAGATGACACCAGGCCATGCTTTAATGAAATTAAATAAATTGACCATATGTTGTATTGTCCAGTTAAATCCAGTTATGCTAGTGGAAATTAAAAACATGTAATACTTTCATTTTACATTTCACCAGAGAGCACTGAATCTGTAATATTACCAGAAAAAGTCCATTACATTTAATCACCTACCGATACCTGTGGAAAATGAAAACTGCTGTACTCTTGTTTGACAGACATCCATATAAAGTATGTGCAATAAAAAAGTAGCAGCAATGTCAACACAATAAACAAATGTGAACAGCATCATGGAAACTTATCAGTTTTTGCCAGTCTGCTTCTACTTAACCCCTTAGTGACAGGCCTATTTTAGATCCTAATGACCGGGCATTTTTTGTTTTCTTTTTGCATTACAAGAGCCCTAATTTTTTTTATATTTTTCCATTAACATAATATGGTTTGTTTGTGGGATGAGACCTACTTTTTAATGGAATTATTTTGAGTTACATCAGGGTTACACATTTGGTCCAAGAGCCACATTGTCATCATGTACCTTTCAAGAAGCTGCAGAAATTCTTAGAAGGGCATTCTCCATCTGAGAACTTAAATTGTAAATACACAAAATGGTTGAGAGGTCTTAGATCCATGGGTGTTGCTAGCCAGTTTTATCTGCCAATACATCCTCTAGAAGAGTAAAGAAATCAGGCGATACCTTTTTCAGGCTAACTGAGTATATTTGATGGTGAGCTTTCCAGAGAACTAGCTCCCTTCTTCAGACATGATGTTATACAAGAAATTGAAAATTCACAGACTTTTTATACACAAAAGACATGGACCTTCACAGGATCTTAGAATTCTTAAAAATAACAAAATGCAATATAAGCAGAAAGTCATTTACAACAGGTCAAGCTATCAACTATCTGGAAACTTGTGAGGCGTGACAGAGGGGGTCAGTAATTCTACGTCTTATCTCGTAGCCATCAGGTCGTGATTTGTGACCATCACTGTTCACACATAGTTTGACATAAAGCTGGCATGCATATTTAGCCCATTTTGTAGAGTTTTAAATTTTGCATTAATTTAAATTCCCATTCCTTTCCCTCCCTCTGCGTCATAAAGTTTCCCATTAAAATCATAATCTTCAAATCTTCAATACAGTGGTCCTCTCTGGAACCGTGTTGTGCCCCTGGAAGATCAGTTCTGCTGTTATTAATAGTGAATCTGTGTGAATTCATGCGCTGGCTGAGTCTCTTCCCTGTTTCCCCCACATAAAGGCCTGTGGTCGGGCATTGCGCACACATAATCAGATAGATTATCAGATTATGTATTATCTGATTATGTGTGCGCAATGCCCGACCACAGGCCTTTATGTGGGGGAAACAGGGAAGAGACTCAGCCAGCGCATGAATTCACACAGATTCACTATTAATAACAGCAGAACTGATCTTCCAGTGGCACAACACTGCTCCAGAGAGGACCACTGTATTGAAGATCTGAAGATTGTAGTTTTAATGGGACACTTTAAGACGCAGAGGGAGAGAAAGGCACAACACTACTCCAGAGAGGACCACTTTATTGAAGATCTGAAGATTGTGGTTTTAATGGGACACTTTAAGACGCAGAGGGAGAGAAAGGAATGGGAATTTAAATTAATGCAAAAATTTCAGACTGTGCAAAATGGGCCAAATATTCATGCCAGCTTTATGTCAAACTATGTGTGAACTGTGATGGTCACAAATCACGACCTGATGGCTACGAGATAAGATGCAGAATTACTGACCCCCTCTGTCACGCCTCACAAGTTTCCAGATAGTTGATTACCTGTTGTAAATGACTTTCTGCTTATATTGCATTTTGTTATTTTTAAGGATTCTAAGATCCTTTGAAGGTCCATGTCTTTTGTGTATAAAAAGTCTGTGAATTTTCAATTTCTTGTATAACATCATGTCTGAAGAAGGGAGCTAGTTCTCTGGAAAGCTCACCATCAAATATACTCAGTTAGCCTGAAAAAGGTATCGCCTGATTTTTTTTACTCTTCTACTACTTTCTATGGCTAACACGGTACAACATTATACTACTAATACATCCTCTAGACATACATAAAGTTGAAACCTCTTACTGGCTGCCCCATCGAGTAATCTGATTGGTTGCAAGCAAGTTTGCGGCCTCACAAAGTATGCATCATGAGTATACATCCTGCCATGTCATCACGCGATGTGTGCGTCATGATGACGTCAAGCCGCCTGTGCAGGGACACATAAAGGAATGAGTTCTTCGTCATGGGAACAGGGAGAGGTAAGTATTATTATTTTTTATTTGTAATTGGGTCCTTCATTCCTACCTTCATACTGGGGGGCCCTATATCCCTACCAACTTATTTGGAAGATCCACATCATGCCAACCTACTGGAGGGAACTACTGTATATCACTATCTACATACTGGGGGGACCAATATACCTTCCAACCTACTGAAGAGACCTATACATCTACCAACCCACTGGGGGGGGGACATACAGTGCCCACAATAAAAGTGCCATCAGTTCAATGTAGAGGTCAAAAGTTGAATATTACTTTCTGAAGTATGAAGATGGAGACAAAGCATGTTTGTGTCCTGATGGCTGTGGTAACCATTTGGCCCCTGAGCCATAAGTTGTGCACCCCTATGGTGCATAAAACTCATTGATCAATGTTTACAAACTCTTTTTAGGAGAAATTGAGAAAAAAAAAAACGAATTCTCCTTTTTTGTATTTTAAATTTTTGCAGTTAAAATTACCTACAGAAGAAAACATGTCTGTTCTCAATGCATGTTGACACGCGGTACGTTTTGTGTGTCTGCATTTCTGTGTCCATATATATGTATCCAATTAAGACCTATAATAACTGCAACGCTAAGGGCAACATGTCAGAAAGAGGTGCCTGCACACCAGTTTTAAGGTGCCTTAAAGTGTGTATAATGTGCCTGAATGAACAAACCTGTCAAAAATCTGGCATCTGGAATACCTTGCATAGTAAAATTGATGCGCCTACTCTAGGCACATAGTATATCATTGCTAGCATATTTGATGTAACTAGTTTAGGCGCATTCAAATGTGTCGTCTGGCATAAAATGAGCCTAGTTTTGGTGTATGGCAGTTCATTTATATAGAAAGTAGGGCACCAACAGTTTTTGCAACAAAATACACCAAACAAATGGCGCAGCCCTAATGGGACCTGTCGCCCTAAGTTTGTAGTTTATTTAATTCTAACATATGTCATATACAATATATAGGATGCATCATGAGGCCCCTTAAAACACGTATAAGTACAGATGTAGCAGAGTATAGCTTGACCGTGATACCACGACTTTTCGTGTTAGCTGTTCTGATCTGTAAACAAAGGCCATTGAAAAGCATTGAAAAAGGTGAGATAACATTTCGTGCCGTGATATCACTGTGCAATATCTGTTCTATTTAGTTCTGCTACATCTGTAGATATCTATCAGATGCAATACAACTCATAACATTTAGATTGTCAACAGTATCACATCACTTTTTGCAAATACATAAAGGTGATTAATCTTCCCTTTCGTTTGTAGGAATAGAAAAGGTGACCAGAACGGAAACAGGAGTCCTGGTGGGTTTTCTGCTTAGGCACTAGAACACCACTTGGCTTAAACATTAAACAGGACATTTTGTACCAATATTAATTCGCTTTTGCATAGCAAGCTTTTAAAGGATTGCATGGTAGTTAGTTTTTATATTAATAATGTATGTTTAGTTTAAATATATGCACTTCCACCTTCATTGACATAGGTTATTGTTGAACATGTGATCCAGAGAGGTGTATAAAGTATGTTCAGGGACAATCTTTACTTTGCTATGATTAATGATAATAATCTGAAATGTGTCATCATTATATTATTTATCTGCATTTCAAAACCTATAAAAAAAATTTGTCAACCAACCTCTATGATACCTTATTTCTTAGATTTATGTATCACACAATGCATTTTCCAACTGAAAAAAAATACGCCATGTGAATATACCCTAACAACAGGAGAGACTTAGGGTGGTTTCACATACAGTACTTAGAAGTCATTTCCTTGGTAGTTTTCCGAGTGGTTGTTTTTGGTAAAACACAGTGCTGGTTTTTTGTGTTATAGTGGCATTTTTTGGCCTCAGTGTTTTAGAAAAACAAGCATGCTCTAGTTATTTGTTTTCCATCTATAACTGGTTCCTGACAGTGATTTATGGCGATAATGTGCCTGTTTTTTATCATTGTCTTTCAAGAATCATAACTTTTTTACATTTTCATTGACACAGCTGTATGAGGGCTTTTTTTTGCTGGACAAGTTGTGATTTTGAATGATAACATTTAAAATACGATGTATGTACTGTATATGATGTACAGAGGAAAAAAAGTTTTGTGGAGTTGAATGTAAAAAAAAAACAACATTTGTGTTTTTATGGAGTTCGCCACACAGTACAAATAACATGTTAATGTAATTCTTTGGTTCAGTACAATTTCAGTGATATTAACTTTTTATTGTAATGTTTTGCTATGCTCACCATGCAGTATAAATACCAGGGCTGTGAAATCGGAGTCCTGGAGTCGGTGCCCATTTTGGTGGAGTCCATGTCGTTATAAAATGGACCGACTCCCAAAGAATATAATAAATTAGTTCAGTTAGTTCGATGCAGTGTGAAGAACAAGATGAATTGGGTCTTGCCAGTTCTACTGCTCCCATACCTTCAGCCTCATCAGATGAGGAGTGTACTTGATGACATGGGGCAGGCAAAGTGTTGCTGCAAGGGAAAAGATTCTGCTCCCATAGCAAATAGATTGACCAGACTTCAGCAAAATTTTTCACTTGTTTTCAAAGAAGTAGAAGAGTTCAACCATTCATCAGAACTGACTGCATGAGGCAATTCTTTAATACTCTGA
Source organism: Phyllomedusa bahiana (assembly GCA_025379985.1). Lineage (NCBI taxonomy): Eukaryota > Metazoa > Chordata > Amphibia > Anura > Hylidae > Phyllomedusa > Phyllomedusa bahiana. The sequence continues at coordinate 17,199 of JAODAL010000786.1, forward strand.
AATTGTTAGAGATGTTGCCCAGGTGGTCACCGCTTCACCACCAACCAAAGTTAGTATAGAGAGACTGTTCTCTAGCCTGGAAATAAGTAGATCAGATTTGAGGTCACTTATGAAGGAGGATCTGATGGAGGCAATACTATTTCTCAGAACAAAATTCATAGACTCACTTCACAGATGTTAATCAGTACGTTTTTGTTGAAAACTTTTTTCCCCACTTACTGCAGCATTTTGCATATTTATAATTTTTAAAGTATTTTTTGTTCTAAAGTTGTATCCAATAAATATATTTTCCACCGACAAGCACAAAGGTAACAATGTTTTTTTTTTTTCTGCTTTCAGGCTCCATAATTCACCATTCACTGCAGCTTTGAAAGTGACAATCATCTTGGCTATCTCATACATAACTTTGACCTGCAAATATTCAGCATCTACTTACTTCTGCAGATTCTTGCACTGTTACTGTTTTACTCATGGTGGTGGGACAATCTTTTTCTTCTTGTATACTACACATTACAACCTGTCCTCACATTCCCTAGGAACTCAGTGTTTTATTAGGCTAATTCCCAAGCGAAAGGTCACTGGTTCGAGCAGCCATGAAGAAGATTTCCCAAGAAAAGAGAAGCACCATCATCCAGAGTCTGGGCCAAGAAAATTTCCAAACTGCATCATGTGATGCCATGACAGCTGGAAGAATATGAAATGAAGTCCATCCATTCAAAAGAGAAGAGGTGGATGTCCAGGCAAAATATCAGAGTAAACAAGTCGGCTTATCACAAAGTCTATTTGTTCTAACGTGACAGGCTCGTATGCTTCGTAATAGTGAATTCACAGACATCCATGTAAGCATTATGCAACACGAATTACAGAGGTCTGGAATGATGGCCAGAAAAAAGGTGAAGAAGCCTTGGCTTCAATCTCGTCATAAGAAGCATTGGTTCGAGTTTGCAAAAAAGTACAAAAAATAGAAGATTAGTGATTTGGAGCAATGAAAGTCAATAAACTGGGCTCTAATGGGGGCAAATGGATCTAGAAGAATGGGGATAACAGATTGAGAAATTAAAGAAACTGTCAAGTTCAGTGGAGGAAGTCCTATGACATGTGGATGTTTCATAGCCAAAGATGTTGGCTACTTGACCAGGATCGATGTTGATCTCAATGCTGAGCATTATGTGAGTATCCTTTGAGATGAGTTACTTCATATACTCGAGTACTATGGGTACGAAAAGGACAACATAGTGTTCCAGCAGGACAATAACCTGAAGCACACATCAAGGTTGGAGAAGGAATGGTTCAATGACAATAAAGTATAATTGCTGTATTGGCTTCCACAGTCCCCAGACCTCAACCCAATCGAACACATGTGGGTAGAGTTGAATAAAAGCTGTATTTGTATCCAAGTCCAGTATGCACCAACATTAGGAATGTGTAGAAGAGACCTGGGATCAGATTTTGGTCAGAATATGCTTGAATCTGATCCAGAGCATGCCCAGAAGGATTCAGGAAGTATTTAAAGCCATAGGTGGATTTATCAAATACTAACAAAATAATAGAAATTAACATTTTGATTTATACTAGCAAAACAGTAACAATGCAGTTACAGGACAAACATCTGCAGAACTAAGCGGATGCGAAATAGTTGCAAGTCAAATTTATGTAAAAGATAGGCACGATGATTGTCTATAAAATGATGGTAATCTCATTTTCAAAGCTGTAGTGGGTGGTGAGATATGGAGTTTGAAAGTCAAAAGTTCAAAAAATGTGTTACCATTTTGCTTGTCAGTGTATGTTCTACCTAAATAAATTGATTATTGTATCATAAGGTGATAAACAGCCTGATGTTACCATTTCACTACAGTAAAGTTATCACTTAAACATGCGCCATGTATGCGGGAGTGGGAGTCAGAGTTAGGAGTCGAGAGTCGAAGTTAAGGAAATTGAGGAGTCAGAGCTTTGGCTTACCAACTCCACAGCCATGATAAATACGGTTATATTTAAATAGAACAGACTTTTACGGATGTGGCCATATTAATTATATTTCATTTTTTCCCCTTTTTAAATGTAAAATGGGAAAAAGAGGGGTTTTGAAATTGTACTTTTTTATATTTTTGAAAGTTTTATTTATTTATTTACTTTTTACTTTTAGTTTTATTCCTCCTAGCTTACATGACTACTAAGGGTATGTTCACATGACGTCTTCACTCCGTATGAAGATGCGCTTTTCTGATGCACCTCTGGGTCCATCAGAACGGACCCAGAGACGCATTTAACAATTAGCAGTGAGTTTATCACTGCCGGCAATGACAAACACGCAACGGCGTTCATATGAGAGATCGCAGCTGCGTGTTTGCATCGCGCCTGTCGCGTCCGTCTTCAGGATGCGATCAAAGAATTGCATGTCATTTCTTTGATCGCTTCTGCTGTGTGAACATGCCCTAAGGGTGGAATACTTGTACAGTATTCTACAATACTAATATATTGCAGAAAAGCATACAATTACAGATTACACAATTGTTGCTTTGTTTCTGATTCCTATTCTATTATTGTTCTTAGTTCTAGGGTTTTTTTTTTTTTTTTTTATCGCAGGCTGTTTGAGAACTGGAACTAGGAGACTAGAACTTAGGGGTACTTGAAAAAGACATAGGGATAGGGCCTCATGTATGAAAATGTATGAAAATTGTTTAGGACTAAGACTTTGTTGCCCATAGCAACCAATCAGAGCTCCCCTTCATTTCATATAATGCTCTGAAAAAATAAAAGATTGGTTGCTATGGGCAGCAAAGAAGGTCTTAGACCTAGACGGTTTTCATGCATGTCCCCTATAGTGTGGCATTTAGTAACTAGTCCTAGTGTTTACAAACTTTAAAGGACGAGCAGATAGAGCTCTAAACTAGGGTACCAAATTGAGGCAAATGAAAAGTCAATGATTTCACAATCCAGTTCCTGTGTTCTAGACATTTTACTGTCTCATCCCAAATCTCTTTAACTAGTGAACTATTTGTCAGCTCCAGGAACTTGAGCCAGAGACAAAAATATAAAAATATAAATAATAGTTTACAATTTTGGGAGTCAGATCTACAATAAGATAACGTGTGTACCCCTTAATTCACAATCCTCAAATAAAAAAAAATGAGTAAATATGTAGACCCTTCAATTATTTTTATTATTTTTTTACTGTTTTGCTAGTTGTGTGTCACCTTATAGTCCACTTACATTGCAAGGATTTATATTAGATTTTTGTTTTCGGATCTTGAAACCATTTGAAAACTGACTGTAACTCGTTTCCATAGACTTCAACAGAAAATCCGACCTGTAGTCTACACCGGTCAAATTCTCTTAGGTTGAATTTCAAAACTAATGATTTTGCCAAAACTTGGAACATGCATGTTAATCCACCAGATTTCCAATGGAAAATGTACTGTTCAATGTCAATGGGCCGGCCAAATCTGAGAACCACTATAAAAAACTATGCAAAATAACTTGTCAATAATCGAAAACGACTGTAAAAAGGTGGTCGGATTCTAATTCAGAATTGGACCAGTATTTGTTCTGTGCCGTGTGGATGAAGCCTTATTATGTTTCTGTCGTATTTCGTCAGCAGTTTACATTTGGTATTAAAGCATAATTTTTATAAATGTGTTTCATACAAGTGTGTTCCATATAGTGTTAACCTTTTTGATTGCTGAAACAGTAAATTGTGTAAGTAGTGTATGTGAACTGTGTTGATATGTCGTTCAATTTTCAACCACAGTAAAGGGTAAGTGCAAGAATTGTTGAGTGAAAACATGTAGTCACGATCACATCACATGCTGGAAGAATGGGTACATGACAATTGCTCCTCTTGTCTCAGCCTATAATGAGCAGCGTAAAACAGTCTGAAAACTAGTATATTGAAATATAGTACACCCTAAAAAATAAAAAAACACAAAAAGTAACTATGTCTAAAATTAAAACCAGATTAAATAATATGTAATTTCCTAACTCACAAGCAGAAGGTACTAGACACGGTAATTTTGTGGGTACACACATTTTATGATGTTTCTTCTGTCGTTCTTTGTAGCAATTTTTTTTTTCAGCCAAAAGACTGTGACTAAGGGCGACATGTATGAAATTTGGCGTTTAAACGTCAAATTTCATCCGTATAATAATAGCCTAGAATGCGCCTGATTTATGAACCCGCTCTCTAGCAGGTCATAAATCTAGTGCTAGTACGACATTTCTGGCTCAGGTATACCACTTTGAAAGTGGTTTACCTGTTACGGCAGTAATGAAGCTATAAATCTATAGACAGCTCTAGTCAGCCCCGCCTCCCGCACACACCCTGAAATCAGGTGCATTACAAAGTGCCGCGGGCGCAATGTACTGCGCCTGATAATGGCGTGTGGGCCATTTAAAAATGTAGCAAACGGGGCTGCTCCTGATATCGGGCTGAAAAGACGCCAGATATCTGGCGCAGCCTCGTTCATACATGTCACCCTAAATGTTTGTTAAAGGCTAATAGTTAAATATAAAACATATTATAAGCAATGATCTTTTTGTTTGTGGCATTTGACTTTTGGTGCTTTAGGTCCATGGTATTTAAAAAATGCAGAGAGCTCTAGGTTGGGCATTTATTTCAGGAATTTTCCTTTAAGCTTTTATCATGTTAAACATTGTCTGAACATTGTCTGAACTAAAAGAGAAAAGGCCACCAAAAAAGTAAAGTTGGTTAGTAAAGTTGGATGTCCTGCTCATACTGTAGTTCCCCTTTGTCCTGTATGCAAACAGAACTGGTTCACACCAAGCTTTATCTACAACAGGGCAATAAACCAACATTTATTGTGTGAATGAGCACTTAAGACTTTATTATGCACTTGTACATCTATGATTTTACACATTATTTGTCACCACAAAAGCCCTGTATTTTGCAAACATTGGTCAGTAATTATTGGCTGACAAGGCCAAGTGTCCATTTGAACAGGAATGTTTCCCTACTTGGAGTCCACATAGATGGATGGATGTTTGTAGACTAAAATAAGGGAAGGGCTTTTATTTCTCTGTGATAAACACCATCCACACATCTCAGAATCCTACAAAAATAGAGATAATGAAGCAGCCACAGATTATATGACCACAAAAAGCAGCCGTTCAACTTGAAAAAAAGTGCCGAGTAACAAGGATATAACAAGACCAAGAATTTATGCAGTAATATATTCACTAAATGTAAACCATAATGGTATATTTCTTTTCTATTTCACTCATATGACCTCCATTCTCCATTAAGGAAACATGCATTTTTTGAAGTGACACTCTTCCATCAACTTTTTTTAAATAAAAAAAAAACACTGACATTCTAAAAAAAAAATCAATAATATCAATAAGAAAAATAGTTAAAAAAATAAAAATGACAATCCCAGGAGCATGTTCACCAATCCATTATGTTTGTGCAGTTAGTGTTTGCTGAGACCATTTTACATTTCAATGAAAAATAATACATTGTGCTTCCACGGAGAAAAAAAAAATAATACCCTGTAACTAGTAATGATAATGCCAATGTTGCTGGTTGGAACCAATCAGTAATCAGTAGACAGGGCAACAGGACTATCCAGCAACTATGGGGTTTAAGTGACTTTAGGTATATAGGCAGTAGTTTTAGTGGACATGGCAATATATCAAATGAACAATATGTCTCATGTACCATAGAGTTGTGATTTATAATAACCCACCCCCACCACTTTATAGATGATAATTTAGGAGCAGATCTGATTGCCAGGAGTACTTTCTCTCTGGAAATCTTTCTGGTATTTTTATCTTCATAAAATCTTGAATACACTTTTCTAGCTCTTCTTCAATAGAGAGCTTTTCTTTTACTACTTTTTTTTTACTAATGTTGGACTCTCTAGACCCAGTTGTTAAAGTTCGTAAAAGGTCACTTGTCCGTCGAATTTCAGACTGCTGCAGAATCTGCACTGGTCCCTTCTTAGCCGGTCGATCTAGAGTCTGTATGTTGGGCTGGCGGGTTACCGGACCACAGATGACTGTCTCTTGCGGAGAGCTGGCTTCTGATTGGCTGTCACAGCTGGATGTAGAGAGTTCATTGCAGGATGTTCCACTTTCACCCTCCTTGTCCCCTTTTGGGTTTTTGCAGCAGCAGTCACAATGAGTTGATGGCCATCTAGAAGGTCCTCCTGAAAAAAAGCAGAGAATATTATAAACATAGTGACATCTGTGAATGTTCATCATTTTTCTCATTACAGTTAATGGGATTCAAATGTGTTTTTTAGGTATTTTTAATGATTGTAGCCAACTGCTGCACTAATAAAATAAAAAAAATTCCTACCTACCATTCTACTCCCTACTGCTAACCCTTTACCCTAGCCTCGGTTTACATTAGACTTATGACCTCTGCAGTTTTAGCAGCCACATGCCATTGTCTTCGCATCACTACTCAAAAGTGAATGGCCTCATATGTGGTGATGTAAAGGCAATGGCATGTAACCGCTAAAGCCACTGATTGGTTGCAGTAGTCAAAAGATGTTTGCAACAACAGAAACTGGAGGAGACCACTGGCAGCATGAATGCTGGAATGGTAGTTAGTAGAAAGGTAAGTGTGGATTTTTTTTATTGTATTAGAACAGCAGTAGCTTAAAATTATTAAAGAAATACCTGGACAACTCCTTGTTAATATTTCACCTGAATATTTCTTAAGTATGTTATAAAATGATCATCTATCATCTACTCCTTAAATGTTATAAAATATCCTTAGCAAACAACATAACGTTACGATGACAACACTAAACTCTGGGTCCCCACCAATCCATAAAAAAGTGCAAAAGTTCCCTTCACCTTTTTCCCCACATAACAATACTTCTATCTATCTTATGTACAGTGAACTGGCACATGGCTTCATTCACCAGAATACTTAACCCCATATGGAATAAGCTATTTTCGTTTTTTTCTTTTTTTCATTTCGTCATCCCAGAAGCCATCACTGTTTTATTTTTCTGTCAACATAGTCATATTGTTTTTTGTGGGAGGAGTTGTATTTTTAATCATGCAAATTAATGCACCATTTAATATATACTGGAGAATCAAATAAAAATTGTTTGTACGACAAAAATAAAAAAAACAACAGTTTTTTTTTGGGAAGGCCTAAGGAGTTCATAGAGCAAAATAAAGTGATTTATGTTTTGTGTGTTATTGCTCAATTTTTGAAAGGTGAGGTCGCGTTTTTAATGGCACCAATTTGTAGTGTATGTGACTTTTGATCACTTTTTTTTTTTAATTTTCAGTACGTGTTTTGGACAAAAAAAAAAATTTTTGTTTTTTATTTATTTAAATTAAAGTGTTCCCCATGTGAGATAAATAACATGGAATTGTATTAGAACAGACTATTATGGACCTGGCAATACCAATTATATGCATATTTTATTGTGGTTTTTTTTAATAAATTATAAAGGTTTTCTTTAATTGTAAGTATTTTTAACATTTTTAAAAACATTTAACATGTGATCCCTTGATTGTTTATGCTACATACTGCAGTACTAATACATGGCGGGGTTTGATAGGAGTACAAACATAGCAGCTACAGAGGACTTCATTGGGGCTCAAGTTGTCATACAACTGTGATGGCGTTGTGTGTGTGTGTGGGGGGGTGGGACAGTTAGGTGCTGCAGTCGTACTTATCACAGCATCTAAATGGTAAATCCAGGCTGCTAGTGATGGGTGTCAGCTGTATCTAACAGCTGGCACCCGCCAAATATGTGAACCCGCTTCTTACTCCCTTAGTGCTGCCTTAGTGCTGTACTTTACATTCTGGTGTGTTAAGGACTTAAAGTGGTTCTCCCATCTGGCTGTTATACAAAGCTCTTCACAGCCAGCTACAGGCTCCTACTTCCTGTTTACTGATATTTCAGCTCTCTTTTTCCTAGTTGAATCTGTAAGAGGAACATTGGTGATGGAGGGGTTTCAACATCAGGGCACAAAGCTACAGAGCTCTAAAGGGTTAAGGTTTATCAGTAAGAAAGATAAACTCCTGTGCTGCTAGTAAGACACAGCAGGAAATGACCTCACCATCCTGGCCAGGAGGCTGTTGATAACCTAGGAAACTTTCTGTAAGCAGGCAGAAGATTAGAACTATTTAACTTGAAACAAGATCAATGTATTTGGTAATAATCTTTATTTATCTATGCCTTCATGTCTTAAGCTAATCCAAGTGATGTGAATACCCACTTAACTACTGCTGAAGATAGGGTCAGAGTCCCCCTGGTAAAAAATACAAAAACATGATATGGACTCAAGTAGTGATTGTAAATAATAGGAATCATTAGTAGTGTTGCACTTTTGGGTCAAAGTAAAATAGAACTTGAATATGAGCACTTCAGTGCAGATCAGCCCAAATTGTTTTTTTTTTTTTTTTAAGTTACCACAATGGTAACCTCAAGTTACAGTTCTTTAGGAAGTTGTAGAGTGTTAACTTACTAGTCCAAAGATGTGACATTCCTGCTGCAGTCTTAATTGTGATCCGACTTCCCTTCCAGTTACTTCCCCACAGGCCCAATGTTATGGTAAGTGGAAGTGATGTCAGTCACCCCATCTGACATCACTTCTGGTTGTGCCAAAATAGGCCTAATATTTTGGAAGCCAGAAATAACATCTGATGTTGCTTCTGACATCACTTCTTGCTACTTAATATTGGGTCTTTGGTGAAGTAATCAGAAGTGACAATGGATGAGATGTTGAATCAGAAGTTAAGCCCCAATGGGAGCTTCGCGTTGCCAGACTGGTATGTTAGCCCCCTAAACAGCTCTAATCCTAACTTAGGGTTACGGTCACGGTTAGGGATAAGATAAAAAAAAAAAAAGAAAGTTCAAGTGCTCAAAATTTGTTTACAAGTTTGGTCAAACCAGTGTCGAACCAAACAGGGTCAAAATGGTGCAACACTAATTATAAACACCGTCCATTGAACTGAGGTGTTGTTCAATGGTTATTCTTATCTCAGACATTGTTGCCATGTCCAGAGGACATGCTGTAAGTGTCAGACACAGTCGCACTTTGAGCATGGAAGGCCTGAAGCTGTTTTTGAGGAAGAAAGACAAAGCAAGAGTCAGAAAAAAGGCAGAGAGCAAGAGTCATGTGCAGTATGTGCAGTCATGTACAGTTTTAGAGTGGGCCCCAAGAATCAACACCACTAGTGGGTCCCAAGAATCAACTCTACAAGACCCCTTAGTCAGACACTGGTCAGAAATATGTGTCTCGCTCCTATACAACTATATCAAGGATAAGGGTGCTGACTCCTACCGCTCATATTTCAGATGTAGATAATGGTCCTAAAGGTGAATATACAAGAAATGTCTAACATAGGAATACCCCCTAAAGATGAAAACATACCCCTCTCCCATTTTGCCCACCAGGTCCTTCTGCAACCTTACAGACTGCATATGTGGATGTGTATGCTCTTGGATTGGGATTCCAGCAGCTATATCTTAGAAATTCACCATAAATTCTATTGATGAGAAAACCCTTCACTTTTAATATTTGTCAAATAAGAATGCCTGTTTTTTTACAACAAACACCTATTATAGAAACAAAAAAATCCAGAAATTCAAGGACCAAAATACAAATAAAGAACTCACAGCTTAATCTTCCCAATACCCTACATTCTAATTTTTCTCAAAAATATTTTCGGTACACAACTTAAATACTTTTAGTTTTATAAAAGTACAACAAATTTATTGAGAAAAGACAAACATAACATTTAGTCACAAAAAAATCTAAACATTCTCTCAGCACGATGCCCTGGTGGGCCACCATGCAATGCAATTTCATCATAGTGTGGCATCACATCTCATAGCCAAACCACTGTACCTTGCCAACCTGTTGAAATGTTTCATGTAATATGACTTCAATGATCAACAGACAACTGCCTGCAAAATTATAGATAACAAAACAACTTGTCCAGCCAATGAAGCATTCTATCAAGCCAATGCCACATCAAATGTATGACCAGCAGGGATGAAATTGCTGTCTATTGCTGTCTTCATGGCACAGAATGCATGCAGTGAAACATTTTGCTCTGTTCTTTACACTTTGTTTTATTATTGAGTATGTGAATTGCTATACAGGATCATTTACTCAGTATGATCTGTTATGTAGTAACAGTTTGGCTTTTTTAAATCTGTTATTTTTTATCATTTACCAAAATAACTAAAAAGGTTGGGATTGTAAAAAAGTGATTTATATTCCCTGAAACCATGGGCAATGACTAGCTTATCCTTATTTACTTCCTTGAAGCAGGAATTCAATACTAGACACATAAAAATCAAAAAAGATATTTCAAACAGCAGTCAAAAATAAAAATTTGTTTAAAGAGCATCCCACCCATACAGCCAGTATCGCTCTACTCTGCACTGATGAAGGGCAAAACCCTGAAACAGCTGTCTGTAGATGAGTGATAATGTCTTGGCTAATATCCCTTTTGCCTCTTAAAGATTCAGTAAGCAAATTTGTTACATCCAATAACAAATTCTATCCAGAATTTTAGCAGAATTTCTGCTAAAATATCATCTTGACGTAGAATGTTTAAATTCCTTAAAATTTTTTATCTAGCTTTAAATGTTATGCTATTGAACATATTGCCCGTCCATATCGAGGTGGAGATCGGGTAAAAAAAACTAAGACAAAAGGAAGCCTTCTAGATTCTCAAATTAGAAACACGCATACCGGAGGGCATGAATTACCACACGGATTTGCTATATGTACACTGACTTTCTCTATGCATAGGGGTAGTATCCAGTGAGGCTTCCAATTTTGCACCACATAGTTTGTAAATATATCCCTTTGGCATTAGGATCGGCCCTATTTCAATCCACATATATTACCTTATACAGGTTACTGTGTCATTGTTCCCTGTACCGGGGTTCTAATAAATGTAGCGACGTGTTTGTGTTTTTATTGGTTGTCAGTTGTTTTAAATATGACGGCTACACTTTGTAAATTTACTGTGAACAAGGGCGTGCAAGCCCGAAACGCGTCAGTCTTGTTACTTCACGTGCTTGTGTGTCAGTATGCTGTCTTTTATATATTCTAATAAAGAGAGGAATTTACGCTTGTTACCGGGTGGAGGATTCACTTGCGGCGCACTGCTGTGCTGAAACTGGATTGAAACTTCCGTGACGTTTCCTGTTTGACATGCTGCTTGGCTGGCAGCTAGCCCGGTTTGCGTTCACTCCATACCTGTGGTCTGCAAGGAGCCATTACCGTCACAAGTAGGTGAGCCACATTTATTATATGTAATTCTGGGTTAAGGAGTCCAGAAGATGGTCTCATCAGTGATTGACGTCCTTCTCTGTATAGACAGTCATACAAGAAAGACTGTCAGTCTATTGTGAGACTGCCCTCTGGAATCCTTAACCAAAATTAAGCAGGAATTTAAATAATTAAAATACAAGTTCTGCGGAATCTTTACCCACAAAACAATACATCAATACATCTGCTCAGCTCTTCCTGCTCTATAACATGCAACCAGCAGATCCGAGAGCATATTCAATGTGACAGGTTTCCTTTAAATTCCCCCGTTTTCATCACAATATCAACTACTAATAAAAATTATGTCTGCTGAGATACTCCCATCATCTAGGTGGGATTTGAATATTATTTTAATATCTTGAATTATACTGTATTGCTTCAGAATTGTAATTTGTCATCAAAGATTCCAGTGGGACAACAGAAAACATAAAATGACGCATGTAAAAAGAAGGCCCCACCATACATCAAAGGAAATGATAGTAATAAACTATGTCTAAATATCTGTACTAAAAAAATTCCCAATATATCTAATAAAACATACAGATTTAACAAATTATAAAAAGTACAGGAATCTATAAAATACAGATTAAGAATGGAGAGGAAAGCAAACAAGTACAACACAAAGGCTACTGCAACAAAAGCTACAGCCCGTAAGGCATGTTTTCTACCAAGTAAAGTCAAAGAACTATGTAACACAGTAATAGAGTCAATCCATACTTGATTATGAATCCTACAACTCTGACAGATCTTATTTGAATACAGCTTCAGATTATTTTAATACAGCTTTATCTGAGAACAATCCGAAGAAGCAGATTGTGATGAAATGTCACATTATGGAGGTAGGAGTCTACCAGTCTGCAAATACTCAGGCCAGGAACATTTATAGACCCAGTCCTAGACTTGTTCTATATACAGACCCAAAAATCAATACCGGCTAAATTAAAAAGTTATTTAATTCTTGCCTTAGGAAAAACTATTGAGTGACACTTTGTAAAGCTGGTCGTGGAATTTGCAAGAAACTTATACATGAAGGATATTGATTTCTGCTTGTATGGACTAGATGTCGAGATGTGTGCCCTTTTCAAGTTCTTTTACTTTCTTCCTTCCTCATTTACTTCATAATTTGTAAAGTTATATGCAAAGTCACCCAAAAAGAAGGCCCGTTGAATGCCTGCACACCTTAAAGTAAGAAATAAACATAAGTTTGCCAGCTCACTGTTCTGATGGTAGGGATTGAACGGAAAATGATTACCTGGCAAGAGCAAATAGTCCAGCAAATACCGGGAAAAACAGCTACGCCCAAAAATTCCCATCATTGAACCCTTTTATTGTTGCGTTCCATGACCATGGCATAACCAAAGGTGATTCCCTTGCTCTATTAGGTCACCAAAATTCCCAATGTGCAGTGAAGCCTGGGAAATGTCTGTGAAGTTAGCCCTGGGGACCTAGAGTAGCACCAGGGCTGTATGAATAGTAAGGCTGCTATCAGGGCACAATATGTGTTGCCCTGACTGTTGCCTGTGTCATACTGACACAAAGTGTAATGTATTGGAATACAGGAGCATTCTAATTAATTGCTAAGTGTACAAAAAATTGTACAATAATTATCCCTTGATGTGATAAAAAAAAGTAAGAAATGTGGAAAAAAAAGTGTGGAAAAAATAAATTGAATAAAATAAAAATATATACAAAAAAACCCTACACATATATGGTATCCACACAACCATAATAACCTGTAGAACTAATCTAACATGCTATTTAGTGTGAAATTTGAATGGTGCAAAAAATAAATGTAAAAAATAAATGCAGAAATACCTATTTTTATGTTCATGCTGTAAAAATTACTTTTTTTTAATTATGCAGTAATTGATATGTGAACTCAAACTATGCCTACTCCCGCATAAAACAAGTCTTCGTACAACTGTGTCATTGAAAAGGTAAAAAAGTTATGACTGTTGAAATACATGGAAACAAAAACTAAAAAATGTAGCTCATCGTTAAGCCTTTTTAGGCTTGGTACTTAAAAGGGTTTTGCCACAATCTCATTTCATATCTCCTACATCCAGCTCTTCAGCTCTGTGTGCTCAGAAGGAGGCATGTGTGATTTGTTTTAATTGCAGATCATGTGACCCAGCAGGAAGACATCACCAGGCCTTTGCTCTCTCTAGTCAAAGAAAGGCCTGTTTATATAAAGCACTGTGAGTAGCTCAGAGGTAACATTTTTGCCTCCAGGCACAAGGGTCCTAGGTTCGAATCTCTGCAGGAACCAAACCTGTGGATTTTTGTTTCTCTTTATCAATGTACAAACCTCAGTGAGGTTTCTTTTTTATTTATTTGCATTGTTTGACTAATTAATAAGGAGTACAGAGGACGGTAGTAAAGTGACAGCACCTGGGGTATGAACACTCAGTAGCTGCCTGAGAGGAGAAATGATGTCTGAGCATGTGTGACCAGGACTGAGGAGCTCTCAGCCATGGTCGTATCTCCTGGAGATGAGCTGTAAACAATGGATCACTTAAAGGGCAGCTAAAACAAAAACGGTGCAGAATTTTTAATAATGAAGAATGGTGAAAATGTTTATTATTTAATTTGCAAGCTTCCCACGTCAATTTTACTTTGTGGCAAAATCCCTTTAAGGGGTTAATAAAGTACAGAGCTACAGTTAATGCATTCAGCACTTTTCATTAATCAGTTAGTTCATTCTTGCTTTGACTTTTATCACATTCATATATATAAAAGGTCTTTTCAGACAAAACTCAAAATCTGTTTTTACCCCTGACCTCTTTGGGATTACTGTTCTATTTAAGCAATTTATAAAAAAAAAAACTTGTACCACTAGTTTCGACTTTGCGGTACCAACCAGTCTGGACCTTGACTCACTGGTTTACATAGTGTGTGAAACATATTTTGATATCTTGACCTACAGCTTTCTTAATAACTAATGGATGAGGCGCTGAATCAGTCTGTGCGAAGAAAAAAACCACTGGGAAATTTCAAAAAGCAACCACAGTAGAGGGTTTGGCTGCAAGGTGGGGGAGAGAAAAGAACAGAGATGCAGATCCAGGTTCAAGAGGTGACAAATTGGGTCTTACTCATATATTTATGACCAATAGCTCCAGGATGTGTCCGTCCTAGAGCATACCACAGTTCATGGTGCAATATTGATGAAATAGTTTTATGACTTTTGAGATATCAACCGTAGATGGAGTTTAAAATACTGTATTCAAAGTACAGTGAAGTGTGACCTTGTCATCCTGATTCTAAAAGAACACATATTCAATCATAGTAGTATAGCAGAGAAGTGATACAGTATTGTGTGAAAAATAATAACAATTGGTCATATAACAACGCAACAGATCTACTCAAAAAAACACAAATTTACAAAACACGTATGACCTTTCTAAAGCGATATGGATTTTTCAGTAACTGGTACATCTTTCCCTATCCAACATTGAAATGAAGTGCTTATAAAAATATATGTATTAATAAACATATATAGTATAATCTCAACCCTAGAATAAATGTATTAAGTTTGCAGTGATTTTGTACATATTGATATAACGTAGAATGACATGTCTGTTTTAGTAAATCCTTGTATTTCCTGTGAAATAACAATTCTGGAGCATCCTCTCTTAGGGTAAATTCACAAGGTATATTTGTAGGGCGTAATTTTGTGCATAATTTCACTGCAATCAGCGCTTTAGAAGGACGTGCTGGCCACCGTGTACTTCTAAAACAGCAACAGAGTTGTATTGTGATTCCTTGTAGAGACATATCACTGAATTAGTCAGCTTAGTGCTACCATTACAGTTTTCTAAGGTGTGTGTTCCAACACCCATTGGTGGTTAACACTGATTGTACAATGTCAGACCGTGCTACATGCCCAATTGGTAACACCCAGCTGACAGATTCAGTAATACATTTGTAGGAGAAATAACAGATGAACAGCACAACACAGAGAAGATGCTACAGAATTGTTATTTCACAGATAACACAGAGATTTACTAAAACAGACATATTTAGAACCCCCACAGGTTCTCTTTAAGTTTTTAACTACAAATGTAATAAACTTTAACTTGGCAGTTTCAGTGGGATTTGTTGATTTATGTCCAGTTACAGTTGGTTACATCTGTATGTCTGTATCTGTATGTCTCTTACTAAACAAACACACAATCAATTTATACTAACTTTTATAGTCTCTTAATAAACTATAAGAGTAATTATTATGGGATAAAAATTCTCATTGAGTCATCAATGTATGCCATATATCAACTATGATGTCTGGTAGATAACAATAACCAATAACATAAAACTATGCAGATCTGACATAGTTACTCACACTTGGTCTAATAAAAATTACAAGATAAATTAAAAGTGTTGTCTCACCATGCTGTTTTACCAAGCCACATGCAGCTTAAAATTCACACTTCCTTGTTAGGCTGTGGGTGGTTTTACAGCAGTGATTGACACATCCGCTCTGCTATTCCTGACTGAGTCTGTTAGAGTGACATGAAGGCAGTAAGTTTGTAAACTGTAGTGCACAAGTTTGTCACTAAGGAATGTAAATGAGTTCTGGATTTCAAGATAAGGAACAGAATAGGGAGTGAGTCATCTTCCTGACCACTGATACAGACTGTAAGAGCAGAGAGAGGTGATCACTAACTAGGGAAGCATGTGCTCCTAACTGGGAAGAGAATCAAAATCAGAACAGCAATGTATTTGGTAATAGTCTTTATTTACCTAAATGTTTAAAGCTAATCAATAAAACAGAAATACCCCTTTAAGAACTACAATCACACATTGAATACTTTACGTAACAAACATCTTAAATCCTAACTGACGACTGTGTTAAAGAACTGTAAAAAAAGGGGAAGGTTATGTGAAAAAATTGATAAAAATGTGCAAACACTTTCAATGCTTTTGACACATTAGAGAGGTGTGAGAGCATACTAGGAAAAGCTCCATGATTAAGTCTCCAGGTGGTAGCAAATTTCTCTTAAGTAACTTTCACCATCTTAAGAATCCCAGCAGCATGAAATTCTGAATCCCTCAGCATCATCATTATAAAAGCAACATCACACCAGCCTGATGAGTCCATTAGGGAAAATTCCGAACACCAAAAGCACACAAAGCAATAAGTAAAGAAGAGTAAATTGCCTTTAACTTTTAACAGATACGGAAAAAAGTAAGTTTTCATCAAAGTCCTAAAAATGTGATAGTAAAATAGAAATGGCAAATTCTACTGCAATAAAATGTATAAGAAAAAAATCCAAAAATCTAAGATTGATTTGCTAACTCTTTCAGTTTGTCGCATAAAAAAATACACCAATAGCCGTGTGTTAAACCTTCAGATTTTTTAACAGAAAATAATTCACAACAAAGTTACAGTAACAACAATAAAGTGCATCAACTCTTTTGTTCAGTTAAGAGACATGTACTGTAGGTCATGCAGGTTACCGCTGGTAAGAGAAAACATTCAGGACTGTTTTATCCAACGAACTGCGCTGTCACGTGTTCTTTAGGAGGGAAACAAGTACAAGTGACAATTTTGATTAAAATAGACTTTTTCTTGTTGTTGACATTTCTGAGCACACAATGTAGAAGAAACCACATAAAATTGTCCACTGCAAAAGCATTCTGGTCATTATTTTGAAGTGAACTTTTCTAGGTTGTAACTCAATGGACTTTGAAAATGTGAACAGAGAAATCAGCTGTCAATAAAAATAAATCCAACAATTTTTTACATTGTAACTTGCACTAGATAAATTCTTACTGGAACCTTACTGGATGCAATTACCAACTTTGTACCTGCGATTACTTTAAAGGGGTTTTTCACAACAAAGATTAGCGCTTAATACGTAGGGACATGTAATTAAAGACTTTTTCTAAATACATTCGTCTTTTGATTTTACCTTGGTCAGGATAAAAGAATGATTTTATCTGCTTTGAGTGCACACAGGTTTCGCTGGTTACGTCTATATCTCTGCTATCTGATTAAAGGGGTTTTCTCATTACAGGCTTTCATGGGCATCTTAAACTTTCTCTCTTTCTTACAGCTTCAAATCCAGGAGCATGTCTTTCCAACAAGTAGGCGTGTGTTCCCTTACTAAAGACTGGTGACATCATCATTCTATGTGAGCAGTGGAAGGGAGAGGATGTCACAGCTCTGCCGACCTCCTGCAATGGTTTTCATGCCTGGAGGCTGTCCTCCCTCCACAAGTCCTTTAAAAAAGAACCCCTCAAATTTCTGTAAACAGTTATACATTTATACTCTGTTTTAAAAATTTTTTTAAACCCCGTGGTGCTGCGTAAATAAGCATGGACATGTCACCATCCTGGCCAGGGCTATAGCCTGTTAGAGCAGAGAGATTTGCAGTGTCACTTACCTGTTGCAGACGAAAGGACTAGGCTCTCGATTGAAAGTCTTGGAATCCACCACATTTAGGATTTGAAAGAGATCTTTGTTTTGGGGGATTCCCTTGTGCACGGGTTCGGGGAAGTCGGGGCCGAAGATTTCAAATTTTGTGGTATGAGTCTGTCTCAGTAGGCCTATCAGCACATTGAAATTTTAAAACGTAATGATTGCCTATTATAACCGATTTTAAAGATTATTCGCAAGATTTAAAAGGGATTTTTAAAGCATTACAAAAAAATTAATTATGAGCAATAAAAAAAATTGACATTTAAAAAAGCACTTTGCTTCAAGAAAGTATTATTTCAGCCCAGACTTTGTATAATTATATTGGAGTTATAGGGTTGGGCACCCTGTCTGGACTGTCTATTTGCGGTATATAGGAGTATGCTGATGTTGTTATTTTGACAGGAGATAAAAACTTATCTAGCTCTAAAGGGAAGCAAAATCAGAACAACAATGAATTTGGTAACAGTCTTTATTTACCTTTGCTTATGTGTTTAAATTTAATCAAAGAAATGGGAATATCCATATTTGCATTTACTTTTTAGTTTCCATTAAGAAAAATTGAACTTTTAAACTGAATGTCTTAACTAAATATTCCAGAATTTTATACATCACACCAAAGGGATTTTCTCTCTAAGGTGACACTTGAGCAGGTAGGACCTTTATGTACAGGTGTCTTATACACTGCACAGACCTGAAGGAAAGGAATAGGCAATGAATGAACTGAGCAATGCTTCACTGTTTACATGCAGTGTACATAAAGTAGACAGTTGACAGCACCCCAGAGATATGATACAAATAATGAGAGTTTATTCAGTGTATATCCACAGACTCCACAAAGCAAATACTTTGATAGTAACAAATAAGACGTAACTTTTTGGTCTCATATCTTTTTCAACCATGTCACTAAAAGTGAAATAGTGAGATGGATGTAAAGGTCCCTAGCCTGGTAGCAAAGGAACTACAGCCCTTTTCATTCCTCTCACTATCTCACTTTTAGTGACATGTTTGAAAAAGATCTCAGACCGAAACATTACGTCTTATTTGTGACTATCATAGTATTTGCTTTCTGGAGTCTGTGAATATACACTGAATAAACTCTCATTATTTGCATCATATCTCTGGAGTGCCTTGCAAAATTATTCGGCCCCCTTGAACTATTCAATCTTTTGCCACATTTCAGGCTTCAAGCATAAAGATATAACATTTACATTTTTTTGTGAAGAATCAACAAGTGGGACACAATTGTGAAGTAGAACGAAATGTATTGGATATTTTAAACTTTTGTAAAAAAAAAATAAAAAAAAATGAAAAGTGGGGCCCTGACCACTAGCTCCATGTATGCAGCTCCAGACCCTACATCTCTGCCATTTTCCCATATGATAGCAAAAAAATAGGCTGTCTTAACTCACACTCTATGTCTCAGTGTCCATAAGTGGACTGTAGCCAGTGTTGGACTGGGATGCCTAGGGCCTACCAGTGAAGTTGATTCTGCAGGCCCATCCTACAGCTACTGTACATGACTGCACATACGTCTTATATTCTGACTCAACTTCAGGTCTGTCATGCTCAGGTGTCCACTGTTTTTTTTTTCTCCTGTTCCCCTGTGGGTTAGTCCAAGCCTGACTTTAGCAATAGTACAGTCTAACCAGGTAAAGGAGCAGCCTGGTTTGTTAACTCTATTGCCAACTATGTTGTAATAAGAGGAGAAAGGAGAGAATGACTACAAAGAGTTTCTCTAGATGACATTGCATGTTAATGCAAGATTTCCATTTGCTGCCAAAGTTGCCGGGGGTTGTGCTGCAGAGATAATAATCATTTGCTGAAAGGCTCACCCACACATAAATTACATCTGATGATCTGGGGTCTCAGTGTGGAAAATACTGCTACAAGTTTTTTTTTAGGATAGCCCATTAACAAAAAGATATCGTCAGTACCAAAAAAATTTAAATATGTTGAATATAAAAGGAAAACACATAAAAGGGGTTATGCACATTGCCACATTATAGTTCTGTGTTTTATTACATTATAATATTAAATTCATGAGAACTCGCTACGGTACTTTCAATATTTATTTGGATATTGAATCTATAAGATAACATAACATACAATTCGAGCAGTTGTTTTACAGAACATCATATGTTGGTAGTGTTTCTAAAGGACAGTTTCTGCATACACTACAGCACCCAATCTAGTTTGCAAAATAAAGAGGCTGTACAACTCTGTTCTAAGGAACCATACAGCCTCCATGCCCTGTGATACAGACTCCATGTACAGAGTTCTACCATAAATATAAGCGCCTAACAATCTGGGCTTTACATGCAATGGTTGTTTGCTAGCAAGTCTATGCAGGGCTCTGTTAACGCATCGAGAATGTACTTTTTTTCCATTAACTTGCACATACAGTACATGAGCAGTATCTGCCATGTCTTTGGCACTTGATCAAAAAATAGTAATATGGATGATCTATTTTAGTAACACAACTAAAAGTTTTGTACCTGAGTAGGTCCCCTTAACCTTTGGGCTCCAGAGCAGTTGCTATTGCTGATATGGCTATGGCTACGCCCATGCCTTCATGTCAGTGGTATTTCTTAATGCACGGTAGCATACTTCAAAAATTGTACGTAATGGTTTAAGGAACATGACAAAGAATTCAAAGTGTTAACTTGACCTCCAAATTCTCCAGATCCCATTCTAAAAAATGTGCATATGTCAGATATACTGGAAAAATAAGTCCAAAGCTCAAATACACAACCTATCAACTTGAGGACTTAAAGTATCTAACATATTGGTGTCATAGATCACAGAACACTCTAAGGGTAAGTTCACGCGGCTTATTTTGGGCGGCATTTTGCCACGTAATGCGAGCGTACTGCGCTCTAATACAAGCAAAATGCGCCCCAATCATACGGTATCACAGTTTCTCATAGAGAAACTATGGATTACGCCTCTCTCCCCGGGCGTACAATACGATCATATTGTACGTCCAGGGAGATAAGTGACAAGTAATGCATGTCTATAGGGCCGGCGGGCTGCCGGACCCCCCGGTCGCGGGAGTACGCACCAATCAGCGCGACTCCCGAAGACCCAGTGTAATTGCGGGGTGTACAGTATGTTAACATACCCTAAGAGGTCTTGTGGACTACATGACGTGATGAGTAAATGCTGGTGAGGGGGGCATATGCAATGTTATGATTGTGCCCTTCACGGTATGCCTGATCGGGGGAATATATTCATTCATCTCTTAAAGCTATAAAATGTCCACTAGCAAAGATTCCTACATCCTTTATACTGCTATAGGAGCTATCATATAGACATCTCCAACCCCAGCATACTGAATAAACAATCTTTGTTTAGACTTTGCTGAGAAGTGGCAGAAACAATACCCCGGCAGGTCTTAAAATGTTGACTGCAATATATAAAGCTCCTCCATACAAATCAATGTTATTATAGATACTCCTGTCAGACAGGGAGCTTTAATCACTCTCAATAGCTGTTATTCAGCTGTACTGAAAGGAAATATAAGAGCTTAATAATGTGATTTAAATGCCGCTTTTTGTCATTTATTTTAGCAACACAAAAAAGCTTCAAATGAGTCAAGTTAATAACATCAAGTTTAAAACTAAAGACTCAAACCAGCAGCAGATTATTTTCCCTTCAAAACATCAAGTAAAATAATTGTGGTGTCCAAATATAATACAAATTAATGGTACAACAAATTTGTGTGGAGGTGTCCCTATAATGCCCTTGACAATGAAAAGTACTTGTCAAGGAATTGGAACTGAATACCCCACAGGTCATAAACAGTTTAGTTTTCAATCAAAATATCATACTGCAATGTGGCCATTAACAGCAACAATATCCAAAACTACCCAAAAACTGATGTATCATGGGGATATTTAGTGGCAAAGAAATTTTGGTGGTTGCAGATCTCAAGTAAGCCACAAAAGCTCAATGGTTACATTCACACTTGGATTTTTTTTATCATTTATTTTCTTCCTTACTAAGTGATTTCCATTTTAAAATGTTTACCATTTTGTTTCTGGACAGTGCATTTAAAGGAGTTGTCTCATTACGAGCTTTCAGCCTGTCAGTGTCCCTGGTAAGTTGAACTGAGGGGCGTGCTTCTTGGTCTGTCTGTTCTGCTCCCTCTCCCCCCTCCCATCAGCACCACAAGGCAGCTACGTAACTTATATTACAGGGGGGGAGGGGGTTTGCTCTTCAGAGTTCACCTGTGTTGTTGCCTAGGGTCTGTGCAGGAGAGGGCTGATATAGGAGTGTAGAGATGAATATGAAGCTGTGTGCATCATAGAGCAGAGGGGAAGGGATGCATGTGTCTATATCCCCTGTTAGCTTACAAGTTCCACATATCCAGCAAAAAACAAGGGCATGTGTTACTATTACTCAGGTTTGTGTCCCACTAATACAGGAGATCATAAAGTATTCACTTGCCTGATTTGTATAGTATTAGTATAGTCACAGTTCCAAAGCTTATCATGATTATAGTAACAGACAGGGTCACTGCTGTCACATTATCTTGTGTAGAGAGCAGGAGGATGCAGGGACACACCTGGCGTTAATCCAGGCCAGCTCGACACAGACGCCAGAGTCCTCCCTCCCCCTCCCTCCTCCTCCCTCCACTACAGATGCTTTTGTGCGGGGGGGGCCTCTGCTCCGACCTGTTTCAAAGGGAGAGTCATTCAGCACAGCCAGTAAGATAAGGATCAACAGGTCGGCTACTAAAGATTTGAGAAGCTGATGTGTTTTTACTAACGGGGAGTAAAAATCAGTAAAACTTTTTGAAAAGAACATATATTGCAAAGCGCTTGTTTTTTAAAGATCTTTAAATTTAAAACCCCATCATGTACAGAAAACCCCTTTAAGTCTCTAGGCGGCTGAATCACAAACAAATCCATCATTTGTACTACTTTTATTTCTAGTGGCTCTCTCTATTCTACTCAGTCCTTTCTGTTAGTGTTAAAGATAGCAGGAAGGTAGAGGAGGTTGTAACCAGCAGAGCAAAGCCTAGAGAGGGGTGGAAGCATCAAAAGTAGGGCAGTTCACACACTGTAGGAAAGCACACACAAGCAGAATCACTTAGGATGTATAAAAAATTTAAAGGGGGCCAAAAAAACCCCATGATTTCGTTTTTCTAAATATAGAGAAACTGTTTATATCTTTAATCTTTCCCTATTAAATTCTCTCAGGGCTGTACTTTACAACAGGTCCCCATTGTCTTTTAAATTTACCACCATGTTTTAAACAAACTCCCCTTTCCTTTAAAAACCCACTTCTTTTTTGAGCCCCTGGGGAGTAACTCAGTAGGCTCCCTTCATCTACTGGCACCACTAGGCCCCACTAGGGCCCATTTCTAATTCTCATCCCGACACAGTGAAGGGTTAGCCTCTACTGTAAAGAACAACCTTTGATCACCCCTTCCACTATTTACCAGACCCAGCTCACTATTTTTTTGGTCTTTTTCTAACCACCCTAAAACCCCAAAGGCACTGAAAATCTTGGCCAAATTCCCTTTCCTTTAATTTCCTTGGGCTTAACGGAAGGGGAAACAAAAGACCATGTTTGAGTAAAGACAATTGCTGTGTATGGGGGTTTCCCTGTAATTTTTTTAATCCCCCCCCATTTTTTTTCCTATCACAATACAGTGCCCAAAATTATAAAAGAAAAAATAACCCAGGGATACGTTTTGTACGGTTATACTATACACAAGAACAATAAATAAAAATTATAAATTAAAAAGAAAGTTTTTAGTGTGGTTTTTCCCTTTTTAAAAAAAAAAAATAATATCAGGGGTTATTAAAGGGGGTTTTGAAAAACAATCTCTTTTTTTTTAACCCCCTTGTATCATCCCTCTTCAGCTCTGTGTGCTCAGAAGGGGGGTGGGGTTATTTGTTTAAATTTTTGGGCATACATGTGACCCAGCAGGATGAAAATCACCAGGTTTTCCCCTCCTTAGTAAAAGAAAGGTCTGTTTATGTAAAGAGCTGGGGAGTAGTTTACATGTAGTCAGGGGAAAAGATTTTCCCCTCACGGCAAAAGGGCCCTAGGTTCAAAATCCCTGCAGTCCCCAAAACCTAGGGATTTTTTTTCTCTTTATCAAGAACATACGTCTTTGAGTTTTTTTTTAAAAAATTAAAAAATTTTTTTTTTAAAAGCCAGGTGACAAATTACAAAGGGGAGAAAAGGGGAAAGGAGTAGAGTGACAGCATTTTGGGGTTTTAAAACACTCAGTGCTGCTGAGAGGAGAAGTGATGTTGAGCATGTCGGGGACCAGGACGGGAGGAGCTCCCCCGCCTGGTCGTACCCCCTGCAGCCTTGGCTTTTAAACGATGGACCCACAAAAAGGGGCAGCTAAAAAAAAAAACAGTGAAATTTTTTTAAAAATCATGATGAAAACGAAAATGTTTTTTATTTACTTTGAAAAATTCCCCCACGTCTTTTTTACTTCAGGGCCAAAACCCCCTTTGTGGCAATATAAAAAAATATTAAAATATTTCTTTATTTTATCTTTATTTAGTTTTAGGTATAACTTTCCCTGTGTGACAAATTTGTATATCAATTTGGGCAAAATCAAATACTAGTAATTGAGTAAAAAAGGTTTTCCCCTTTTGGCTATTTTCACTCTTTGCTGTCTGCTTCAGGATCATAGTTCCTGTGAATGCTGCAGGTGGTTCTACAGTATTGACTGACGTGCCAATTCTGCTAACTCCTATTCCTAGTTATGCTTGTCAGAGGGATATTCCTGATAAAGGAGTTTTGAAAAAATAAAAATGACACTATCCAGGATGTCTGGCTATAAATGTGAGCTAGCAGAGTTGTATTTGTCAAGATAGGAAGCTCTTTTGAGGAAACATGCAGAAATATTTAATATAATGACTACAAATATTATATAAATGCAGAAAAATAAGTTTTAGCATATTTCCCTTTCTTTTTTTGTCAGTTTTTAAAAGGGTAGAAAAACGCAAATGCTGTCAAGACACATGGTTAGCTGTTGCTGTTATCTTTGTATGTAAGTGCACATGTATGTACTCTGCAGACCTGAAAGGATGGCACAATTCTTCTCCTTGTAAAGGGTTTTTAAATTTTTCTCAAATAAGACAGATTTTTTCAGAGACCCAAAAACGGTTTCATCTGTGACTAGAACAGCAGGAAAAAGATGTCCCAGTCTGCCCCTACGGGGGCAGAGAGAGGGGGTTGGTAAACCCAGGAAAACCCCTGTTAAAAAAAAAGGAGAGAAAACAGGGGTTAATCTTTGAAATAAAGCAAAATTGGAATAGCAATTTATTTAATAATAATGCTTATTAACCGTTTCCTACATGCAAAGCTAATCAATGAAATGGGAATAACCCCCTTTTTAAAATTATAAAATTTAAAAATATAGGATTTCTGAAAAGCACCAAATAGGGGGGTTTTTTAATTTTTGAATTCAATTTTATCTGGTGATTGTGCTTTTCACCCCGAATTTTTACCCTTTAGCTATGTGTCTACGAAGACTGACTCTTTAAAGGATAAACATATAATAAAACAAAAAACAAAAATATTATCAGCAATGGAAATTCCTGTTAAGTTATGTAATGTGGGTTTTTATTTGCAACAAAGCACTTTTGCTCTGTCTGTGTTACATAATAACAATGTTATTCTGGCTTTGAAATGAATATTATGTATAATATAATATAAATATTTTATTGGCATGAAAGAAACTTTGCATCTCCATTAGAAGAATAATATAAAAATACCAGTGTATGTTCTATGCATTGCAAATTTATCTTTTCGCTAAAAAATCTTTCCCCCAAAAGTTATCTTTAGATTTAAATATATTAGTGTGTCTGAAAGCAGTGCTTCACTGATTTCATTAGAACTTGCTCAGTACACCAGGCACCTGGAGTATTATTTAACAAAACTTCATTTATTTAAAAGTTTGCTGATTACTATGCTAAATGCACCTCTCTCTTAATTGGAGGAGTCTTCAGCATTTGTCTTCCACTAATATCTACTCATGTTTTCCTTTGGCAGCAATTGAAAATAAGTCAGTTAATAAAAATGCACTTCTCCGTTCACTGCAAATTGCTCTACTGTGGTTTATAGATAGCAGTAATGAGCTGCCATCTGTGTATAAATAATAGGTACAACCAATAGATATTACTGATATTATGCCTAGAGGAAACAGGAAAGTTGGACTTTTTAAGCAACTTGACTGGTGTTCTTTGTATCTATTCCAAATATTAAGAGAATAACTAGAACATATGCCAGAAGTGTTATATATTATGTAGCAGGCAAGCAGGTAGAGGAGGACATTCAGCCAAGCATACAGAATTTTTTTTTTTTTGCTCTGAATTAGACCAATACAATTTTACCAAAGTACATAGCGGCAAATGACCCTTTTCAGCAGGATGCCTGCCTTCTATATAAATTAATGATTTCTTTTGCTTTTGGGAATCTATGGGCCACATGTATGAAAACTGTTTAGGTCTAAAACTCACTTTTTTGCACATAGGTCACTATGGGCAAAAAAGTGAGTATTAGACCTAAACAGTTTTCATACATGTGGCCCAAATGTCAATACACATAAGCATTTCTATGGCATAAGTCATTTTTGGAACGTAAGTATTTGGGTGGATACACACCAATTATATTCAGCATACTTTAACCTTCTACACAAAGTAGGACATTTAGGGCCACATGTATGAAAACTGTTTATGTCTAAAATTAAATTTGTTGCCCATAGCAACCAATCAGTGCACCTCTTTCATTTCATATAGTGCTCTGGTAAAATGAGAGGGGCGCTCTGAGTGGTTGCTTTGTTCAACAAATTTAATTTTAGACCTCGACAGTTTTCATACATGTGGCCCTTAATTCTACAGGCGCTACAAAAATTATGAAATCACCTCTATTAGATACTCACCCAGCTTTTTTACTTTGTGGCAAATATACAAATCATAGATACAATGCATGTTTGTTCTTTATCTTAATATTATGGAATCAACAACAGAAAATAATCCAGTTAGTAGACTGTTGCTCCTTTTCCAATTTAATGATAACCTATTTTCTCTGAGACCTGTACTTTACTGATGATATGAAATATTATAAATCAATCTGGTTCAACCCTTCTTAAAGAATGGTTAACAGATTAGCTTTACAGGCTAGCGTCTTGACAGAGTTATAAAGTTACATAGTTTGTAAGGCTGAATAAAGACACGTCCATCCAGTTCAGCCTATTGTGCTACAGTGTAACCAGAGGAAGGCAAAAAACCCATGAGGTACAAGCCAATTGTCCTCACTTTAGGGGAAAAAAAATATTTACTGACTCCAATCTGGCAAGAAGGATAAATCTCTGGATCAACGACTCCTCTCATTATAATTTGTTATACTATTACGCTCTAGAAATGCATCCAGACCCTTTTTGAACTCTGTTGAACTCTATTAGTGAATTCACCATGACAAGTTCCTCTGGCAGAGAGTTCCACAGTCTCACTGCTCTAACAGTGAAGAATCCCCTTCTATCTTTATGTAGAAACCTTCTTTCCTCAAGACATAGAGGATGCCCCCTTGTTCTTGATAGAGTCCTGGGTATAAATAGACCTTGGAAGAGATCTCTATATTGACCTTTAATATATTGAAACATATTTATTATGTCACCCCAAAGCCATCTTTTCTGAGATAATTAACTCTAATTTTGTATACTTTCTAGGTTTTTGCAGTCCACCCTGTCCATTTATTATTTTTGTTGCCTTTGAACCTGTTCATGCTCTACAATGTCTTTTCTGTGAACTGGTGCCCAGAACTGTACACAATATTCCATGTGTGGTCTAACCAGTGACTTGTATAATGATAGAATGATATTCTCATTGTGTGCATCTATGCCCCTTCTAATACAACCCATGATCCTATTTGCCTTTACAGCTGCTGTCTGACACTGCTACAATTAAGTTTACTGTCCGCTAGGATTACCAAGTCCATCTCCATGTGACTTTTACCTAGCGTTTTTCCATTTAAGATTTAATCATGAACCTTATATTTATCTGTGTTAAACCTCATCTGCCATTTCTCTGACCAGCGTGTCAAATGTGATGTGATATGTTATACATATCATTTGTATACAGGGCAATTTATTCTGACCATCTGACATGAACCATTTTTCCATGGGTGTGCTTTAGTGTCTTTACTGTGTATTTACTGTAAATCATACATTATTACTGTACTTTATTTATCTTTCATTGATGAATGCATTCTGTAGGAGATTTATGCTAAGTATTTGCACATACTAATTGTCTTAAAAAATTATTTTGTGTACCCCCTTTTTTAAGATGTGTTAACAAATAGTTAAGGTCTAACTAGTAGAAACACAAAGAACATCACAGAATATTCATAAAGATGCAATATGAGCTAATAAGCCATGTTGCTGTGGATTGACAATTTATTTAGCTCCACTATTTGCTAAATAGGTCACCACAACACAGACATTTTAATGACCCTTTTATATCTACAGAAAATGTTGCCTTAGATATCTTGTACTGATTTTGATCTATATCTCAATTCACATTCAAAGCTAACCTTAGAATTTGACTAGTTTCCTTTTACTAGAGCCCATGAGAGCTCCAGGAGCTCAAATAACAGTGACACAGATCATGCTTATCAATTAGATCACATCTGACCATTCTAGCTCCTACTTCCTAGATTTCTCTACTTTCACTTTGTATGCTCCCATAGAAGAAAAGTGAAATCATTCCTAGTTAGATTTTTATTGTGAAGCTTCATCTAAAAGTCAAGTTTTGTTATGCTTCTACAAATTGGTGCATAAAGCCTAATACACATTTTCAAAAACCAGGGTTTATTACACAAATCACTATAGTGCTATGTAAATGTTAAGTGGGATAAAGGAAACTTAATGAGTTATAATTCTTATATTATTAATGAGAGTGTATACTTCCTATTGAGGAGGCTTGAACTGTATACAAAAAGCTTTGCCTTTGCTCAAACCCTACCATCTGCTGTAAAGCTTATTTGCAAATAAAAAGGAATTATTTGCAGCTGCAGCTCCGCAATGTAAGGTGAAGGCAGCAGAAAGCTTATGCAAGTCTTTTATTCCGTACAAGACACATCTGCTGCTTTCAATGTTTAGACAAAATATATAAAAGCACGGGAGGATTTCGCTTTGTCTCTAAATATGGAATTTGTTTACATGACAGATAACTCAATACAGTAAATTCTGCATAAAAAGCAAAACGGAAAAAAAAAAGTTTTATGTAACTTCCACAAAAAGCTAGAAAAGTAGTTGCATTCTGCTATACAGCTCTGGAAAAAAATAAGAGACCACTGCACAGTTTTCTGAAAATCAGCATCTGTACATGTCTGACAGCCATTCCATGCCAGTGTCAGTTGAATTCCAACCAAAGTCCACCTCATTCTATTTAATGTGCTGCTGATTAGTTGATCACCTGAACCAAATCTTATTTAATGAAGGAAAGTATAAAAAAACACTGCTGTAGTCTTCACAATCCTCTTGCAATAGGACAAACTGAATGGCAAAACAAGTGCTAGGAATAGGCCAAAAGGAATTTGAAGGAAAAAAATCATGGTTATTCCACCAAATATTGAGTTCTGAATTCTTCCTGACTTAAAACATTAGTCTTATTGTTTCTAAATAAGTATGAACTTGTTTTCTTTTACATTATTTGGGCTTGGTCACACGGCGTTTTTGAGATCCGATTTACGGATCCCTTTTACGGAGCCGCGAAACGGATCTAACAATTGTCAGTGTGATTAACATTGAGTTGAATGGCAAAAGCGCATCGCTGTTCCCACGGGAGATCAGCGATGCGCTTTTGAAGGCTCTCCTGCACTGCGCTTTTCGCATCCGCTTTAAGAATTGACATGTCAATTCTTATTGCGTTTTACGCAAGTGAAAGCCCATAGGAGATAATGGAGTCTGCTTTTGGCACCTGTCCAAAAGCGCTCCACACTCCGGGTACGTATAAGCTGCGCTTTGCATCGTGAAAGCGAATGCGGAAAAAAAAACGGCGGGTGCGCAGGTGAGCGGCGGCGGCGGCAGCGCAGGTGTGCGGCGGCGGGGGAGCGCAGGTGTGCGGCGGCGGCGGGAGCGCAGGTGAGCGGCGGGAGCGGAGGTGAGCGGCGGCGGCGCAGGTGAGCGGCGGAAGCGGAGATGAGCGGCGGCGGCGGCAGCGGCAGCGCAGGGGAATCGGAGGTGAGCGGCGGCTGTGGGAGCGGTGTCAGTGAAGATGCAGGAGATTTGAAATGGTGGAGGTGCGGGGGCAGGAGAACTTTGAATGGAGGTGCCCGGGGGAGGAGAACTTTGAATGCAGGTGCCTGGGGAGGAGAACTTTGAATGGTGGTGCCGGGGGACGAGAACTTTGAATGGAGGTTGCCGGGGGAGGAGAACTTTGAATGGAGGTGCCGGGGGAGGAGAACTTTGAATGGAGGTGCCGGGGGAGGAGAACTTTGAATGGAGGTGCCGGGGGAGGAGAGAGGGAGAGAGGGAGAGACCGATCCGAAAACGCATCCGGAAAGCGGATGCGTAAAACGCAAGAGAAAAAGCATTCAAAACGGATCCAAATAAAGTAACAACTTATGCATTTTGCGGATCCGCTTTCCGGATGCGCTTTTCAATTGCCGAAAACAGATCTGTCAAAAGGATCCAAAACGCCGTGTGAACAAGCCCTTTGAGGTCTGATAGCTCTGTTTTTTTATTATTTTGAAGATTTCTCATTTACTGCAAATAAATACCAATTTTTTTGCTTTGAATTTCGGAGACATGTTGTCAGTAGTTTATATAATAAAATAACAATGTACATTTTTCTCCAAAAATTTACCATGTAAGAGAAAAAGCAGAGAAACTGAACATTTTGCAGGGGTCTCTTAATTTTTTGCAGAGCTGTAAAATAATCCAAACTGTGCAAAACTGTTCTAAGAGATACTTGATTTTGCAACTTTTTCTCAGGAATAGTTTAATGAATGATTCTACCCCTTTGTTTGATATAAATATTAGTACCCTATCAACACTGACTACACAACACATTTCATCATGCATTCCATTTCAAAGTAGAGACACCATATACTGATCTATGACCTGGTTTGAGCATCTGTTGATTGGGTGCACCTCTAGTGGTTAATGTGAAGGCTTTTCAAGTCTTGCTAATGACTGCATTTGACAAACAGAGAAATAAATCCAAAAATGGCAGATCCTTCCCACATATTTCTGCCTTCAGTCTGCATATGTCACACTTGTTCATGTCATTTAAAGACGATGGCAGTCAGCAGAAAATTCTAAGTGTAGTTTTACAGGCATTTAAAATCTCAAGCATTTATCCAGCTTAAATAACTATGACATGTTGTTTTGAAAATAATCAACATGAAAAGACAATGTCACAGAAAAAAACCTCAGTATAAAGTCAAAGTAACTTAAGTAGTTTTTTCTGGTTCACTTTTCTTAAAACTGAAGACAAGAAGTACAGTGTCCAGCTGTTCAGTGTTTCAGTACTTTTTGCACAACTTGCTGATTAGTGATGAGCGATTGTGTCAACTATCGTTATCGATTCGATAGTCGATATCGGCAATTATCAAGACAATTTCCGATGACCATTAAAGTCTATGGGTGAGGAACAACACCTTCATTCTTACACCCAAACAGGGCTGGAGAAGCTGGAATTAACATCCACAACAGCAAACTGTATACGTGCTACATTTTAGGAAAGACAATTAGGTTATAAAAGCCACAGAAAGAAAATCACAGAACATTCACTATCCCTGTCTTGCACCACAGCATGACCCTTAAACCTGCATGACCCACAAATTAAAAAGTGCCAGAAGGCAGTATGATTTGAACCATCATTTTACTTGAACTGGACATTGACTATCCCTGTCCTGGAACGCAGCATGACCTTTAAACCTGTCTGACCCACAGATTAAAAAGTGCCGGAAAAAGGAGTCTTTCAACCACCATTTTAGTTGAACTGGACATTGACTATACAGGTGCGAAGTGTGCTGGTCAAAAAGTGGTAAAAAAATGCCTTTTCAATGCAGGTTCAAAGCAGAGTCTGGGCTGCACAATATACACCCTCCTTTCCAAAGCCTGTCTGTCTGTCCGCCCCCCCCCCCTTTCCCGCAGCCGACAGCGCTAGATGCTTATTTAAAAGTCTCTGTCTAACTAAATAAGAACTGAAATTCTCTAATCTACCTATATTCTAATATTCACAGCTAAAAGCATAGTTGTCTGTATGAATATAGAGAAGAATTGTGTCGCTGAGCTGTATTGAGAGACACGCAGCACACGTCTTGCTCTAGTGATAGACACTGAAAGACTGATACTGAACAGGAAACACAGTTCTATGCAAAACGAGGTCATGTGATTTTTCCAGCCAATGACAACCATACACATCACAGTCATGACGTCGCACACCCAGCTCACCCTGCTCTATGCTCTAAGCTGATTTTCTGGCCACCAAAATAACAGGAAGCATTGAAAATGGCGCGATAGTAATAGATTATCTGCAGATTGTCACCTAAAATATCGCGTGATCGGAAATTTCCGATCAGCCTAAAAATTGTGCCAATTTTAACTTATAATTGCTCATCCTTATTGCTGATCTCTAACAAGGAGCTTAATGGCAAAATTCCCAACAAGTGTTTGATCTCTGCACTTTCCAATACATTTAGGGGATCAGTTTGAATTCGGAGTTTAAACATTCCTCCTCATCATGTTGTTCACGCTTTGACATGAGACCAATACAACACCTTACAATTGAACAACAATACCCCACCATTGTAAGGCTTCAAGCAGGATGATCTCAGACAGAAGTGGCCATTGAGCTTAGAGTGTCCCAGAATGTCATCAGCAGGTTGCAACAGAGAAACAGAGAGACTGGAAGAGTCACAGAAAGGCAAAGAACGTTCTTTGGCTACATCACACACTGATGACTGCTTCATTGTAAACAATGCACTGCGGAACAGGATAATGAATGCCACACAACTGCAGGTACATTTAAGGGAGGTGAAAAGCAACCAAATGTCACATCAGAACATTCATAACAGTTTACATCAGCATGGTCTGCGTGCTAGATGTCCAACAAGAGTACCTGACCACACCACCAGGCATAGGCATCATCGTCTTGCATGGGCCAGGGAGCATCTGCGTTAGATGAGGGACCAGTGGTCATCAGAGGTTCAGTGATTAAAGTCTAGTCATTCTATTTCAAACAGAAATTATAGCCACCAATGATGCTGGAGACGCTAAGGAAAATGCTATGCATCAGCCATGTCCGGTACCCTTGCCAGTTGTCTAGAACACAGACCACGCTGATGTAAATGGTTACAAATAGTCTGATGTGACACTTGGTTGCCTCTCACCTACCTTAAATATGCATGAAGTTGTGTAGCATTCATCATTCGGTCCCGCAGGGCATTGTTTACAATGAGATTCTAGAGGTTGCTGGTAGGTAATTCTGGTAGAGAGGTCATAGGAAGCTTAAATGGTTATTCCACAATGATTAGCTTTAAACATGTGGGGCTAAAGTAAATAAATACTATCATTAAATTTGTTGCTTTTCTGATTTTGCTTTGTTGAGAAGACAGAGTAAATTTTATCTACTGCTTGTGTACCCAAGTTTCTCTAGGTTAAAAGATTAGTTTGTTTATCTAAGTTAATAACAAGTTTTAACCCTTTAGAGTTCTGAAGCCTTATGCACTTCAGTTTATAAACTTCCAGCAGTTATGTCACTGTTACTGGCTCAGCTTGGAATAGCAGAGCGGATATGCCAAAGACTGTTATAGACCCGCCACAGTCTGAGCAGGAAATGCGAGTCTGAAGCTGCCTGTGGCTCTGTGAAACAGCATATTAAAAACACTACTTTAATGACACCAAGAAAATTTTGGAGGTCAGTCACAAATTGGAAGATTGCACTCTTCACTTTTTTCATAGAAGATGGAATGGAACAGAATTCTCCACCTAAACTTTATCTCACTTTTCAAGAGTTCCATTGTGATACCTGTTATTAACAATATGTCCTTCTGTCTGGTAGCAAACTGCCCTCTTTCAATCTAAAAAGTTGTAGAAAATGTTTCAGAGTTGGGCTAGGACATCAGAATGTGGGTCTAAGGCCTGGTGGATTCTATCTACTGCAGCTCCCGTGTATGATGAGAAGCAGGGAGCCAGTGTCTCAGTTGTAGATTCTTCTACTAACTGAACCACATTTTCTGGCAGTCTTTGGATCCAAAGATTATTCCAACATTGCTACTTCATGATTTCATACAGGTGGATGATTACATTGTTAAGTTTCAGAGTACTAAACTGGATCATTGTTTGATGCGCATCTATGCAAATGTCCTGAGCAGTCTCAACATCCTTCTCATGGTGTCCTGACGTGTAACATCTCCTTTTAAGAAATTCCATCTCTGGGTGGATTTAAGAAGTACATGCAGTGAATGGGAGTCTAGTAGCGCCTCTCTACAGTATAGTGTGGTACTACATGTTCTGTACTGCTCTTTATATGTCCCGGAATGAGTGGCTCTTTTGGGCACCAGGTGAGGCCCCCATTTTCTTTTTTCTGGTACATAGTGTATAAACTACATGATCAAAGAACCTCTTCTCCTCCTGATTACCAATTTGCCTTAGTGTTTGGTTTCAACATACAATGCTTGAACCAATTTATTTTGTATGTTGAGGGATCACTGTACGAATGCGTTTTTTCATTTGATTCATCCTTCCTTTCCAAGAGTCATACTCTTTTTTCCCTTGATATAGCCATGGGAGAGCTTATTTTTTGTGGGACAAGTTGTATTTTTTACCATATAACATGTTGTATAATGTATATGGTAACCCAAAAACATTTTTTGGGGGTGTAATGGAAAATACAACTGCTCAATGTTGTCATTTCTGTCGATAAAAGACTGTAAGCAGCATCAGACAGGGGTCCCTGGGGCCCACCAGTAGAGTGGATTCTTGACGCCCACCAGTGAAGTTGAATTTTGGGGCACACCAGTGGAGTTGATTCTTGAGGCCCACCAGTGAAGTTGACTCTTGGGGCCCACCACTGGAGTTGATTCTTGGGGCCCATCTTACATCTACTGTACATGACTGTACATATTGCTTATAACTCTTGTATTCTGCCTCTTGTATTCTGCCTCTTGCCTTCTGCCTCTGTTTCTCTGCCTTTCTCCCTGAAAAGCAGACCAAGGTTTGCAATGCATAAGAATCTACCGGGGGTTTCCCCTGCTCCCTTGTTGGTCAGTCTGAGCCTGTTGGGAGGGCTTACTATTTCTGGGGATGAGCCTTAGTTTTTTTAGCCGCTATCTTGGTGTACAAATGACTTTGATCACTGTCTAGTCCATTTTTATGGGGAGGCATGATGACAAAAATTATTTCTTCTTATTAAATAAAGACTTTGACTTTTATTTGTACTAAAGTACCACTACTGGGTAAAGTCACTCACATACTACACTGCAAAACTTCAACATTGCAGTGTAGTGTAAATTCACCACGGTGCTACTACACTCTGCTTCAATTGTATTTCATTCAACATGTAATGAAGTTATCACAATCGACATGCCAGAATCTATTCATTCAGACACTGAATTTCCTTGTTCAAAGAATAGAAGATGACTCATCGTTAAAATGACAAGTTATGAACCAATGCCAGTCAAAGTATTACATAGCCATATAAGCCAGTAAAATACCCTCTTTTTGTGTGTGTTTTTGTGGTGTGTCTCGGGAGTTCATGCCCCATTTCTTAAGCATATCTGGGAAACATGATGATATGGTAAATTGTGTTGGACTTAAAGACTTTATCTGTAAGTGACTATGAAAACACATAGTAGTTGATGATTGTTTGACTGCAACAAACATGTAGACACCAAAGCAGAAAATGAACAAAACAAAAACCTGAGCTAAACATTTCATGTAAATCAAGCCATATTCTCTGATCACACTAGAATGAAGACTTCTGTTCATAATGGAGCCATGGCAGCAATTCCATATCAATTTACGACTGGGTGCAGACAGACCTTAATGACTTATAATAGGGCCCATCTGTATTTTTGACAGCAAGAATTGATCTGCAGACTATACTGGTCCTGCAGTCAAAAACACTAGTAACATGAGTGACAAATTTATCATGCCTATTAGTGTTGCTCCCTGTTCAATTCGAAAGAGGTTTGACTGAACTTTTGAAAAAACTTTCTTTTTTGTAGTCCTAATCCCACCATCACTAATACTATCCCTAATCCTAAATTGGCCTTCGGATTAAGATTTTCTGCTGGTTTTTAAGGGTTAACCTACATTTCCCTGATGCACCTGGTTCCTTTCCCAATGTGGTTTTACCTCCAGTCTGATGTCACCTTGCCATTCCTGATGCATCCTCACTTCAGGTCTATGTCACCTCATTGTTCTAGGAGTGGTGCTACTTTAGATGACGTCATTAACATTAAATGGAAGTGATTCCTGGCCTGTGGCGTTGAGGTGCTGACAGGCCAGAGGTTAGGCCACATCGGGTATCAAGATGGACCAGGGGCATTTGGAATTTGTAAATTAACCATTAAAAGCCAATAAAAACCCTGGCCCTAACCCTGAACCCAGTTCACAGTTGTGGTTAATTTGCCAAAATTTGGGCCAAATCGAATCAAATTCCTTAGATTCAAGTCAAATTAGTGCAGCAGTAATGTATATCTACCTGATTTGCTTTAGTTAGATTTGTTGGTGTGTATAATAATCAGCCTATACTGAAATGTTCTATCTAAAATGTCTGAATTCATACCAGCACGGTTGTTGCATGGTTTTGCTAGTTTCATTTGTACCCCAAATATTTCTAAATAGTAAGATCATGTAGAATATCCATCATATCACTGTGCTGCCTTATACATTACACCAGTGATCCTGTTAGAAAATGCATAAAGCAAAGTCTATAGGAAATAAACATTTTTAAAATGACAATCTCCATTCATACTATTATGTACTACTTTGACTACATCCATTGGACTGTCATAAACCAACTAAGTGGATCACAACTATAAAGTACATTACAGTGACATACATATAACCCATGGATAAGCAATGTTCTAGAGTTCCATCCAGCAGATGCAGAAGGACCTATAGGAAAAAGTGGCCAAGCTAAGATTGACCTCTAATAGAGCAAACCTTCACATGATTCTTCCAATCTACTAAAAGTGTTTTCCCACAATTCCCATTTATTACCTGTCTACAGGATAGATAATAAATGTCTAATCATTGGTGGTCCCACTGCTGGGACCTCCAACTTATTTCTAGTGGGGGACCAGAGTCCATAAAGTGTTTAAACGAAGCACTTGTAGAAGATGCGTACTGTTGCATTAAAAGTATATGTGAATGCTGGACTGTTGAGGATAGCCAAGTACAGCTTTCTACTATCTTCAGTTGTCCTATTGGTGAGGGGAGTGGGGTACTCAGGGTCCCTGTATGAGGAATCAGCAATGGTCCCAATTATGGAAACCCCAGAAAACAGACATTTCTCACCTATGCTATGGATAGCTGTTAAATGTCTACTGTGGCAAAACCCTCTAAAGGTGCTTTTACACAGAATGGATATGCTGCAGATTTTCTGCAATAGATTTCAGTGAGAAAAATATGCAGCGTACTATTGTACCATCAATGCAAATAAGATTTTAAGAAATCTGTTCCACATGCTGAGGAAAAAATGCACATGGAAACTGAATCTAAACCATACACGCAGATCTGCAGCACGTTAGTTTATGTTGGAGATACGCTGCAGATTTACTGCCAGTTTCCTCTCTTGATATTAACAGGGAAATCAAAATATGCGTAATAAATGAGTAAGCGCTGTGAATTTTGCTATCGAAGAGCTACAAATGCAAAGCAAAATCTGCAACTGTTGATTTAAATATGACAAAGTTTTTCATATTTAAAAATCTATTAAAAAATCACCAGCTGCAAATCTGCAAAAAAAATCTGGTGCTGATTTGACACTATGGATTTAGCTGTGAAAATGCTATGGATTTTCTTCTGGAGAAAATCCAATACAGAATTTCAGACTTGTGTAAAAGCTTTCTTAAAGGAAACCTGTCAGGTGGTTTATGCTGTCCTATTTGACATCAGGATATGATAGAGGGAAAGAAGCTGAGCTCTCTGAAATATAGGTTAGAATAATTTGATGCAGAATTTCTGGGTAAAAAGCAGAGACAATCTGTGAAAGTAAAACTGGAAGCACTGCTGACCCTGCCCACATACAGTGATGTGCTCTGTGCATACACTGATACAGGGAAATCTGTTAAAGGGGTTGTCTCACTACAAGGATTGCTTTTTATGTTAAAGATCTTGCAAAAACAAGTCACTTTGCAATATATGTCCATTATCATTGTCCTACATGTTCCTAGATATCCCCTCTTGTATGTACTGCATCAGCTTCTCAGGTCGCTATAGCTACAGACCTGTTTACTCTCTCCTGATAGGCTGCCAGCACTGGTCGCTATAGCTACAGACCTGGCTTCTACTGCAGCCTAGTGGAAGCCAGTGTTTACCAGTGTGAATTCAAAATGAAACCAAGAAAATAGGACTGAGGTAAGATGAATCGATGTAGTGAGACAACCCCTTTAAGCACTGTATGTGGGTGGGGTCAGCTGGACTCCACTGTCTCTTAAGGAGTCCGGTCACTATTTTTCTGCTTATTACTTAGAAATCCTGCTCCAAATCATATTAACTTGTGTATCATAGAACTTCTCTTCCTCTATCACATCCTGCTCAAACATAGTGACACATAATCCATCTGAGGGTTCACATTAAACGTGGTACAAAAAAGTAATTCTGCCCTTCTGCCTTGCAGATGATGGAAAGGGGTGAAGCTTGATTCATTAGATCATAGTAGTGTGGCCCTGCAGTAGATAAAGGGCTATTTCTTAATGCTTGCAGCCCCCATCCAACCTTTTGTAGCTGCATGCATTAGCAGACCTTGTCTCTTAAACTAATGACATCAATCCCCTAAGAAGCCAGTATTGATGGAAAGTGCACAGACTAAATGTAAATGAATGGTTAATTTGGTTTCAGGGTTATAAATAATACCTAAATAACATATCTGGCTCTAACAGAAGCATGCATGGTTTTTTTTAGATAGCAGAAAAAAATAAACTATGTGGACAACAGGTGAGTAATTTCATTGCACACAGCCTTAGATCATTTGATAGTCTGTCACATTGTATAGAAGCAATTAGCTTGCAGTGTACCGGAAAGCACTTTTGCAGATTAACAGAGTTTAATGCTGCATTATAGTGATTTTTAAAGTCTATTCTACAGCAGTTACACAATAAAAAGAAATGATTCATCATTCTCAGTTAATCCATTATGTTAAAAAATCCAATTTCACATAGAAAATACCAACATTTTTATTATATTATACCACACAGTACAAAACAAGCTGCTTATGTACCATAAAACTTGGCAAATACAAGGAAAAATAATATACCACACA
Source organism: Phyllomedusa bahiana (assembly GCA_025379985.1). Classification (NCBI taxonomy): domain Eukaryota; kingdom Metazoa; phylum Chordata; class Amphibia; order Anura; family Hylidae; genus Phyllomedusa; species Phyllomedusa bahiana. The sequence continues at coordinate 56,379 of JAODAL010000786.1, forward strand.
AAAAACAGTGAGGGGGTTATTAAGGAATATTTTAAATTTAATAAAAAAAAGCTTATAATATATTGTACTTTCTTTAGCTCATGCTGTTTTGCAAAATGTACAAACATGATTGCACTTTTTTAACAAGTAGATTATCTTGTAACCTCAAAAAGAGTTGTTGAACTAAAAGCTAAAAATATCAACTCTATACAAATGGAGGCAAAAGCCTGAAGACAAACAAACATCAGATTCATGTGTGCTCGCTGAACAAAACTATGGGTACTAACAGAGAATTGTTTACCCCTTCACTGCTATTATAGGCTAAAGTCTTCTAGGTTAAAAACATAGAAGACTGGTGAAGAAAAGACCTCATGGTCCACCTGATATGCCCTTGTATTACTATTCCCTTGTTTTTTTACATACAGGTTTATTGCAGCCAGGATTATATTCACTTACTGTTAATTTTCCAACCACATTCACTAAAAGTTTGTTTCGAGCATCTATTACTCTAGCCACAGCTGGGACAAGGTATTCTGGTGCCCTAGGCAAATAAGGCACAAAGTGCCCCCCAAATAGAAAATTCAGCCCACTTCATGCCTTCTTGTGCTCCCTTTTTTGCCTGGGATGAAATGGTGCCCTAAAAACACATAAATGTGGCGAAAAGCTTGTAAGACATTATTTTTGGCACAAATTGAGCCAGAATTCTGGCGCAACTGCTTTAATAAATCTGCCCCAATATTCCAGGTGTGGTCTTACTAAATCTCGATAGTGATACCATAACTTCACTCTTTCTACTGATTATACCTCTAGCTATGCAGACAAGCCTTTGACTGGATTTTTTTACTGGCTGCATGGCTGACTTATTATGAAGCTGTCAGGAATCAGGACCCCAAATCCTTCTGTTCTGATGTTCTGGCTAACACAGAACTGCCAATATTATAGTCAGACAGAGGATAATAATATTCCTTCCTCCCATTTTTATTCTGTTTGGTAACAATGAATTGCAGTTTTCACTGTTTGCTTATTTATCCAGTAGAAGTGAATCGTTCTTCCATGTTACAGACAACTCTAGAAATATCAGCTCACTTTTTTGTCATCAGCAAACCCCCTTCTTTTGTATGTCAATTAATAACATGTTAATAGAACACAGGCTAGAACCTTTAAGCCACTACTTGTAGCCAATCTCTTTTACCAACATTCTATCATATTTATCCTTTACTAACTGTAAATCCACTGAATTAGCCAGGAATTAAAGTCAATATTCAATAACTTATCTACAAGCGCTTTATATGGAAATGTGTCATAGTATTCCCAACACTTATGTGATATAGGCAACAAAATAAAAGAGTTTTACATGATCTGCCCTAAATTTTTGCCGTTTTGTGTTCCATAAACTTTATCAGGTGTTCATTTATCCTATTTTCCAGAATTTCCATTATTTTTACTATGGATGTCAAGCTAACTGGTCTGTAGTTACCAGCTTATTCTCTACTACATTTCTTATAATGAGAACAACAGTTCACATTCTGCAATCTTAAGGAGCATCTCATAGTGAAAGGGACTGGTGAAACAAATTAGTTAAGAGTGCATTACAAATGGAAGTCCTTTAAGAACTCTGGGGTCCATCTGGAGCTATTGTCTTACTGAACTTTTAACATACAGGTTCTGCTAAAATGTCACAAACACAGGAACTGAACCCTCACAACTAGAAAATAGCACTGTAGCTGGACCAGGAGGTAATACCATGACAAAATATATGACTTTTAAGGCCACCTTCTGAAAATACTAGACAAAGTAGCTATTCCAATGGACTTCTTTGCAGGCACACATTGGAAGGATATGTGCATATTTCTGGTGGAAGGCTGCAACATTTTTCAGTGTTTGACAGACAGTGGGATACTTTATATTGTTCAAATTCTCTGCCTGGATGCATCATCATTATTATTATCCTCTTATTAGAAATGTCAATGGGTGTGAGGGGGGAGCAGAAAACCTTTTAATGCTAGTAACCTTCTCAGAGGAGATGTGAGATATGTTATAGTAGTGATTGATGATGCACTTATGCAGCCAAAGCCAGTGAGAAAATGGGCAGATAGAGTTACTGGATACCAGACAGGTGCTACAAAGGGCTACAAATACTTGTACACAGCCCAGGAGGAACTCTTATTTTGTTATTTACTCCACAAAAACCCAGTATGGTGTGCCCAGGGCCTACCAGTGGAATTTAAGTAGGAGGCTCACCTATGGAGTGGATGATGGGGCCCACCAGTTGAGTTAATCCTGGACCAACCAGTGGAGTTCATTCTGGGGGCCCACCCAACAGCTACTATGCATGCTTCTTATTTTCTGTCACTTGCTTTTTGCCTCTGTCTTACTGCAGTTTAAAAGAAACTTCAGGTCTTCCATGCTCAGGTACCCATCAGGAGTTTCCCATGTTGCCCTGTGGGCCATTCCAAGCCTGATAAAACCCATTGCTCAGTTATAACACCTTATACAGAGCAATGAAAGTAGCTGGTCACCATCAGTAAACTACTCTATAGGGCTGTCCTCACACAACCCTCTCTTTTCTAATGGGTTTTTCTTCGTTGCAGTAAATTAGGTAAGAGAAGAAGACCACATGTGCAGCTGAGTATAATAAACCTGTCGTCTGAGGATCTGATCTTATATGTACAGTGACATTACTGGATCTTTTGAGGAATATGTTTATCAGACACATGACAGAACCCATATGAAATCCATTAAACATACATTTACTGTATTCTAATGTATGGAATAGCTACAGTACACTATTCTACATTATACTATTCTATTTTTTTGCAGTGTAATGACATATACCAGCCAAACAGAGGCTGAAAGGACTCTTTTGGACTCCAGCTGGCTATAGACACGTTCAGTGTGTATATTGGAAGCTTTCCCGGTGTTTGGTACACATGAAATGTAGTTGAAAAAATGACACTTTTTTCTTTAACTATATGTCTTTTTTCAATTTTAGTTTAGCTAATTTGTTTAACGTATATCTTAGCTTGCCTTTTTGTAATAGATAGCCACAGGGGGCTCACTCCTGCTGTTTTAAAAAACACTTTAAATTCATGTTGTAAATATTCAACCTATGATCTTAAAATTAATATTTTTAAATATAACAATTTTATTGTAGAATACTATTTCTCAAAATCTATTTTTATGACAAACCGTGGATACTGGAACCAACATTTTCTTCCCCTCAGATATCCAGAATAATATCTCGTTTGGCTGATATAACAAACTGTTTGATAGGTGCTTCTTTGTGTCCGTATCAAATTACTTTTCTTGCATGTAAGTGAACTAAGGATATCACAGTTAGAAAAGGAAAAAAGGGTTTGCCGCTGTCCGTAATATAGAAATATAGAATATAGAACTTATTTCGAAAATGAAAATCCATAACCAATCATATGAAAAGTCCACAGACACTGATCGGTTTCACACTAGTTCTTCCGATATGAACCAATGTGTTTGAAGCACATTAGCATCACCATAAACTTTTTATAGGATCTGCAGTAGATTTTAATTTTTAAAATAATAAACCCCTTTTCGCTTTTCTCTCTGAATTTATTGTACTGGAATTGCCACAATTAATGGTGCACGTTTTTTTATCTCATATTGTTTTATTTGGTGAGTGTACCAAATAAGTTATCATAAATATCCGTCTGTCCCTAAAGCCTCGATATCACACCAGTTCTATTCACAGGTCTCTCTTTAGTTTCCATGTAAACCCAGAACTTTCTAGCTTTTTGGATGTACAGTATTTGAGTTTCTGTTTATGTTAGACTATTTTCACATAAATGACTAATCAACCACACCTAATTTCTTCTCGGTCTTTCCTGTTTGTGTATTGAGGTATGTCTGTTTTCCAGTCATTACAGTCCTTTAACCAGGAATTTGTTATCACAATCAGATTCTAACTATTAGGCCCCGTTCACACGGCTTATTTGCCGACGGATTGGCGCCGTATTCCGCGCCGGATTTGCGCTTCAATACGGCGCCAATCCTTTCGGAGTCATTACGGTAATCCACTGCTCTCATAGAGAACAGTGGAATCCGTCGCTCCTCCCCGCTCGGCAAATCCGCCGCGGGGGAGAAAGTGACATGCACATTATTTACGGCGCGGACGCGCCGTAAACAATGCATTGTCTATGGGGCCGGGAGCGGCGCCCCCGCCGCGCTCCGGCCCCGCCCCCGTCCCGCCCCGTATTCACGGCAGATTTGTGCGCTCAATACGGCGCACAAATCCGCCGTGAATAAGCCGTGTGAACACGGCCTTAGAGTCTAAGGTAAAAGCTCACATACACTAGATTGTTGGTATAAGCATTGGCATCCATCCAGTTAGTACAGATGTTGGGTAGGAGACCTATCTCACATAGACAAATTTCACAACTATTTTTGTTGAGGTTGCAAAAAAAAAAAGAGTCATCTCCAGACTAAAGATTCCTATGCTGTAAAGTATATCTCACTTTGCCATTAAGAGCAGCTCAGGCAATAGCCACCCCAAAATTATTCAAATAAAAATTCTACAATCAAAATATAAAAAACATATTAGAGCAACTGTGTCTGAGTATCTTCTGATGAAAAAAAAAGTAAAGGAGCAACTTCTCCTACCTAGACCTAGCTTCTTAAACTCCAGTGATTGGAAATTATTACCAGGGACAGCTGCAGTTAGTCATACAGTCAAATGAAGGGCTGACTGTGTAACATATGGATGAGATGAACAGGTAACCTACATTAATGATGTCTACATGGCCTAATAAAGCAAATGGACAAGGATTGTCACAATGAAACAATCTCTTCAAACTTTCTCCTAACATAAATCACAATTTTTATATTCGTTTTCAACATTTCTGTCCTTTGTTTAAATCAAGCAATATGCAATTATTTTCATTCTTTTTTTCCTGTGTTAGATAGGGCATGCTTTCTAATTTGCAGGAAACATATTACAGTTGTGGAGTCCAAAGCGCCACTCCTCATCCTCTATAAGTCACTGACAGTCTTCTCTGTGTGCACACTAAACTAATACAATACATATCGATGTTCTCAGATACTCTTGCTCAATATTGTAATGCCTGAATAACTAAAGAAAAGAGACCAAGCAACTCATGCAATTCATCTGTACGACCCCCTTTACTTAAATTTTAGGTTGGGTTTTGGAACTTTGCTGACCCCTTTGATGCAAGGTGGATCTGTGTGAATTATTTGTATAAATAGGAACACAAGACAACAAAATATGCAGTAGTAAGTGATTGCCAGTGGCAAATCATAGTTGCCCAGACTAGTAGTAAATGGTGGTTGAGGTCAAGTTACAACTGAAGGTCAAAATTAGCACTAGTCAGTCAAAAGCAATGTCAGAGGATAAGGCAGGAAAATGGCCAAGAACATTCTTTGTCTGAAATGTTACAGTCCTAATGTCACAGTAGTCATTTTCAGAGAAGCTAGAAGCAGAAATTAACCCCTTAAGCCGAACACCTGAAAAGTACTTAATGACCAGAACATTTTTTTTAGTTTTTACCTCCTTGCATTTCAACAGTCATATTTTTTTTATTGTTTCAATGACGTAGTTGAATGAGGCCTTGTTTTATTCGGGACAAGTTGTACTTTTTGGGAGAATAGTTTAAGTTCACTTATAAATTATTGCATAATTTTTTTATTTTTTTACATTTGTTTTACACCATTTATATTTCACACTTAACTTGTTACATTAATTCTATATGTTATTAGGGTCATGTAGTTACCTAACATGTGTAGGGTTTTTTGTGTAATGTATACACAATAACATTTTCATTAAATATTTAGTTTTGTTTTATTATTTATTTTATTTTTTTCTACACTTTGTTATTTTTTTTTACTTTTTTAAATTTCTATGAAGAGATAACTGTTTTACTTTTTTTTGCACTTAGTAATGTATTAGCATATTCATATATGCTAATACATTATAATCTGTATCAGTATGATGCAGGCAGAAACTAGGGCAGCACACAATGTGCCCTTATTGCTGGCTTCTTACACAGAGAGCCCTGGGGCTACTCTAGGTCCCCAGGGCTGACTGTGCAGCCATTCCCCGTGTTCTTTCATGTCACCAGGAGTCCTGATAACCCGACAGAGCAGGTGAAAGCCCTTTGATTACACTGCGGTCGTGAACCGCAGCAATCAAAGGGTTTAGTACCAGGGAGCTCCCTGCTCCCAGCGCTGCTGTTGCACTGGGTGCTGAAAACCCCAATGTCTGCAGTGACACCAAAATACTTTGCTGCAGACGAACAACCTGCACCGCCGACGTTGAGCAGTTGTTAAGGGGTTAAAGGTGTTTTCCGAGAGTTCAAAAAGCTTGTTTGTCCATCGAGGAATGTTAAAATTTTGAAAGAAAGAATCATACTTACTTCCTGGATGCTCCCATTCCATCATTGCTGTAGTAGTGAACATTCATTGTTCATGTGACAGTTGCAGCCAATCACCTGCTACAGCAATCATGTACACATAGTATATGTTCTGCACTGCTTTTTATCTGTGCCCAGATGAGTGGCATCAGATAAAGGTGGTCCCAATTTTTTTTTCTGGTACTATGTGTATAAAGAACATGACCCAAATAAGCTCCTTCCCTCATAATGGAAAGTGATTTCCAGCTTCCAGCAGCTCTCTCTGGCTGTTATGTGTGAGGATTTGATTTATCTGTATTAGTTATCTATGTAATTTTCTTTAATCTTTATTTTGCATTATAATGGGTAACATTTTGGGGCCTCGGAAAGAATTGCTACTTTTCCATAGAGTTATGGTTTCAACATACAATGGTCATGCCAGAATCAGTTAATATTGTATGGTGAGGGGCTACTGTAAAATATAGGAAAGCATAAACAGCAATAATAAAAACTATAAATAATAGCAGCATATATCATAGAACCTGCATAGTAGTGCTAAACAGCAGAAAGTCCTATTGCTTACAAAAAGATACTATGTTCTTGCACCTAAATGGGCCCAGTAGCCTCAAGCATAGGGCCCAGTAGCCACTGCTTATCTGCAACAGTTATAGGTATAGCCATTTGTCAAAGGGGAACATATTTGAATTTTACCAGAAAAGTAATAATATACTGAGCTGCTGAAGTCAACTATTTCAGCCATTTCATATTGAAAATGTTCTGCTGTGACAGATTCCCTTCAAGTAAGTTTAAATTAAGTTCATCAATTATTATTTTGCAGCATCTACTGTTCTTTAGTGTTCACAAAAGCATTCTAGCACTCTCACAGCAATAGAACGATAAAACCACTGCTTGATTGAAATTTATTGGTATTTCCTGCATTGAAAGACCTAATACAGAATAATTACAAGTGTATACCTGCAGAGAATTAGTTGTGGATAAAAAAAAAAACACATGTTCTTCTATTTCCTGATCATATAAAAAAACATAATGAAAAATACTTAAAGAACAGTTACAAGCAAATGCAATGTAATATCTCAGATTTTAAGAAGGTAAGAGAGTGCACTTTAGAAAAAGACACACTTATAGATGAAGCGCTGGCTGAAGCGTTAGGCACGCAAGGTAAATAGATCATTTACATTTTAATGGGATTTCAAAAATTGTCATGAAATACATTTATTTGGCTGTAAAACAAAAATTTAACTTTAGTTATCATTCTAACATTGGTCATGATAACATTTTCCCAACACATTATACAAAAGAATTGCATTTTTTGTTCGTCAAAAAAACACAATTTTTTCATGATTTTCAAGTAGTAAAACAAGTAACAATTGTCACGATCAGCAATAGTGGATCCTCTAGACCACTGCAAGCGATGGTATAAACCATGCCAGGGAGCAGAATCTAAATAGGTCCTGGTATTCACCAGAGCCCGCCGCAAAGCGGGATGGACTTGCTGCGGCGGAGTCTACCAGGTCGCTACCCCTGACGCGACTTATTTGCGGAGGCAGCCGAGGTATCGCGCGGTACAAAGTCAAAAGGCAAGCTCATAGTTGGGGACAGGCAGGAAAGTCAGGAAAGGTGGCAATGGTTCGTGGTCGAGGGACGGAGGCAAATGGTACGGTACACGGTATAACTGATAAGGCACAGGGAACGCTTTCACAGTAGTCTAAGAGCACTAAAGATCCGGCAAACGGATCAGGAAAGGGCAGGCTTAAATAGAGGCAGTGTCCGTTGATAGGAAATTACCGCTGCGCTGGCCCTTTAAATTTAACAGTGCCGGCTCACGCACACTAGGGAGCGGGGCTCGCGTACCGGGAGACAGAGAAATCGGCAGGAGCGCGGCCGGATAAGTAAGGCAGAAACTGGGCAGCGGAGCGAGCGCTCCTGCGAACCGACATGCGGGTCGTAGCGCTGCTCGCCAGTGGAACACGGAAGCGCCTGTAACCCAGAGTGAGGGTCACAGGGGCACCTGTGATAACAATCCTTCACCTAACATAATGTCTACTTTGTAAATAAGTTTTTCCATTACAGCAGCAGTAACTAAGATTAGTCTTCCTGCAATTTAGGAGCTTTATCTTTCAGTGCTAATAACAATAACTTAAATTTAATTTTGAATAGTATAGGACTGCTAAGATTAAAAGAAAAAATACTCCCAAAAATTCTTAAATAAAAAGTGCTTTCCACAAATATTAGAGAGATTTTCCCATCTGGATGTTTCACAGAGCCTGCTCCCCATTTCCTGCTAAGGCTGTAGGCGGTTCTGCAGCAGTGACTGACATTTCAGCTTTTCAATTCCTAGCTGAGCCTGTTAGTAGGACATTGGTGATGGAGGGGTTTTAACAGCAGGACAGAAGGTTGTCGTCACCATCCCAGCCAAGGCTGCTAGAGCAAAGAGAGGTGGTTGGTAACCTAAACCTAGAAAACCTTCTGTAAAGAAGCAGGAGATAAGATCTGCTCTAGCTATGAAATGCAGCGAAATCCAAAAAACAATGTATTTGGTGATAGTCTTTATTTACCTTTGCCTACATGTTTAAAGTTAATCAAAGTTGTAGGAATACCCATTTAAGCTTAAAAATAATACTCCTTTTTGTTATGCCACTTTAATATATTTTCAGATAATCTTTCAATTATTTTAATATAAAATTATTTCCAATTTTATTTCAATATATCCAGATCAAGCCTCTGTGGGTTGGTCAAATAAAAACAACAGACTTACTGTACAAGGTTGTACAATGAAATAGTCATTTTTGTCTGTTTTTCTAATTTGGCACATTATAGAAAAAGAAAACAAGATGTATTATATTGGGCTGCACAGCGCAAACTGGTTTGCAAAACTCAAATAGGGCAAATACAATTTGCTCATCTCTAGTCCTAGGAGATAACAGTCTCATGCATACAGACAAGAGGTAATGATGAATGTATTCTCACACAGTTACTGTAATTACATTCTCCTGCTTGATATGTCATTGGGTGTGGAAAAGTGCATTGTACCCACATGAGACTCCATAAGAATCTCATACATGGGTTCTATTTTAATATCAGAACAAGCAGGACAGCAGAAGCAAAATGCTGGCAGTGAATGCATAATTCTCATCTGTCTAGTTGTTCCAGTCATTTCAAATAAAAATATTTGGCAGTGACCGCCTATCTTCTTTATTTGTATAGTTGTTTTCCTCATATGACCTCCAGAAAGAGATACCCATTTTGGATAAAAAGGGTCCAGCCTGCATTTTAATTTGAAAATAGCTCACAGCAAGTGTTTTTGCTAACACACCCTACAATAAGTTGGTTCTACAAAAATAGCTGCTGGAACAAAAATGAACAATTGTATAGTATTAATTAAAATGTATGGGAGTCCTAATGGAAGGCCTGCACAAACGATGTCTAATGGCCCATAAACCAGATCATAAAGGGGGTCTGGGTTTGAAACTCCCACTTCAAATGGGCATTCCCATGAGGTTTGGAGGTTTTCCCATGTGGTTTGAGAGCATTCTGAGGCGGTCAGAAGACATTCTCAGTTGATTCAGGCAGATCCCAGCTGTTCCTAGGCAGTTCCTGCAAGTTGTGCAGGTCTACCATATAGTTTATGCTCCTCAAAAGCATAGGATGTATGAAAGTATTCAGTGCACCATGTACCATTACATAGTACCCTTTAAAATGTATGGATGTTCATACAGTGAATGATACTCCAGAGCATAGGATATACATACCTCCCAACCTTTAGAGATCGGAAAGAAGGACACATCAGGCCACGCCTCTAACCACGCCTAAACACATGACATCACACCAAGACATGTCTCTAACCAAGCCCAGACACATGACATCATACCAAGACACGCCTCTAACTACACCCAAACACATGACATTACACCAAAATATGCCTCTAACCACGCCCAAACACATGACATCATACCAAGAAAAGCCTCTAACCACGCCCAGACACATGACATCATACCAAGACACGCCTCTAACTACACCCAAACACATGACATCACACCAAGATATGCCTCTAACCACGCCCAGACACATACATGACAACTTTTTAGATAGCCAAAAAGGAACACATTTTCAGAATTGCATTGTATCCAATGATGAAATATTAAGTAAGTGGTTATGTAATATACAGCTAGGAAGCAATCAGATACATTTAAAGAGCTAAGTGGGACAAGTGGGTTAAAAATAGGGACTGTCGCCCCAAAATTGGGACACTTGGGAGGTATGAATATATGAAAGTATCCAGTGTACCATGAATCATTACACAGTACCCTCTAAATTCTTCGGGTGTTCATACAGTGAATGCGCCTCTAGAGCAGAGGATTTATGAAAGTATCCAGTACATAATGAAACATTACATAGTACCCTTTAAAATTTATGGGTGTTCACATAGTGGATGCTCCTCCACTGCATAGGGCATATGAAAGTATTCAGTATACCATAAACCATTACATATTATCTATGTAAATCTTCAAAATCTATGGGTGCTCATGTCAAGTGGATGATTTAATGTAAAACCCATATAGTGGATGCTCCTTCAGAGCATAGGATATAGGAAAATATTCAGTGCACCATGAACCATTACATACTACCCTTCAAAATCGATGAGCCTCCAGAGCATAGGACACATGGAAGCATCCCCCCAGTGTACATGATTTAGTGCTAGAATGGGTTCCTAATTCATATTCTACAGTAAAAATAAATTCCAGTATCAATTGTACATTCTTTTCAAGTTGCCAATCCTGTCCTGTTCAGATTCTTGTGGTAATGAATTGAGGGCATTCTATCCCACTTTTAAGAGTCAGCATTATAGGTAGATTATTATATAAATGGTGTTTAAAGGGGTTTTGCCACGAGTGGGGAACACGTCCGCCACTGGCAGCGCCGGCTGGAGAGCTGGCCACGCTTGCGCAGTCCATATCCATTCTATTCTATGGGATTTCCGAGTACAGCCGAGCGGAGCGTTCGGCTCTGCTCGGAACTTCCATAGAGCAGAATGGAGAGTCGTGCGCAAGTGCAAACGACTATCCAGTCTGCATGGAGGGATTTGGGGCCCGTTCCTGAGATAGGTGCGGGTCCCATAGTTGGGACCTATAAGACAATGATGGCATATCCTAACGACATGCCATCATTGTCTATGGTGGTAAAACCCCTTTAAAGAAACCTTCCCTCTGAATGTACAAATGCATATCATATTTTGACATTTGAATCCCAATTGCCATTACATGTTGAGCCCCACCCTGATTTCCCACAAAAAAAGTGCCCAGTTGGGGGCACATTAGTATAAGCCCCATCTACTTCAAAGCTACAGAGGTAGCAAAGATAACTTTGACAGATAATGCACCATGATATCATGCCACAGAAATGTATCTTAACTTTTATATATTATAACCCAAAAGGTTGTGACACCACTGTCAAGTTCAAGTCTGCTACATCAGTATTTCACAGGACAATGTTGTCAAATATCGGAGGTGTGGTATAGCTGAAGAGTCCATGTAGTCCATATAAAGGCAGTCCCCGATTTACACCGTTCCGACTTACATCTGTCCCCTAGTTACAAACGAAGACTTATGGGGCATGCTGGCACTTGTAGTTCCATGTTCTACAGCAGATAGTAGCTGTGGAATGACAATTTCCAGCATGCCGCAGCAGCACGTGAGGTGAAATCTTCTTAACAGGGGCACAGACAGCAAATCAAATGTAAAAACCCTTCTCTGCACTATCCAAAAACTGAAAAAAAAAACTTTTGTGCTGCAGTTATATTTAATAAATATGCCTGTTCAATTTACATACAAATTCAACTTAAGAACAAGCCTACAGTACCTATCCCGTTCGTAACCCGGGGACTGCCTGTAGTCATTCACCAAAGGAAATAGTTGCTTTGCTGTCAACCCTTAACTCTATACATGAACTTCGCTTATTGTTTCTAATAGTCTCTGCTCCTCTTGTAAAGAGGTAATCACTGAATCATAGTTCACTAGTCAAAAATATTTCCTGGAATACAGATGCCTGTAATGGATATAGATTAGCTAGAAAGAAGAACACATCCGCAGCTCATTATAAAAAAAATAGAATATCCTGATCAATACATTAATTCAATTTTAGTGGTTAAGTTTCTTGACTGCTTTATAAACTTCAGGAAGCGCTGATGTTTTCTCAGGTGATGGAAAAATAAACTGTGACAGGTTTTCATTCCCAGTTAACATGGTAACAATCATGTTAGTCCTATTTTAGACTGATTAATTGAAGAAGCAATGTCAAATAATTATTCTTGATCTCGTGAATAGGAGGAGAACTAGATAAAATCATTTAACTGTTGAGTCTTCTTACTCACTTGTACATGTTATGTCAGCTGATACAATGTCAGTAAGTAGGGTTACCTCCCACACTTCTCCTCATTCCATGCCACTTCACAGGTACCATCTCATTAGGGCATGTTCCCACGGCTTAACTGCGGGGCGTAATGTACGTCCCGCAATTACACCGGGTATTCGGGAGCTCTCGCTGATCGGCGCGGGGGGACGGCAGCCCGCCGGCCCCATAGACACTCAGCGCCGTAAATACGTGACGTGACAATTATCTCCCCGCTCGTTCAATACACTCGTATTGTACGAGCGGGGAGAGGAGGCGTAATCCATAGTTCTCTATGATAACTGTGGATTACCGTAATGATTGGGGCACGTTTCGCTCGTATTAGCCCGTGTTCACACGGCTTATTCAAGCCGTAATTGCGAGCCGGATTGCGCTCGCAATTCCGGCTTGAATAAGGGGCGGGGCGGGGCCGCTGCCCGCCGGCCCCATAGACTTTTATTATCATCGAGGCGTATTGCGCCTGGATAATGTGCAGGAGCGACGGAATCCATTGTTTCATAGAACTTGGTTTACCTAATTACTGCACGGGATTAGCCGTACGCCGCAAACCCGGGCGCGCAGTACGGCTCCAACCGCACGAAATAAGCCGTTAATGGCCCCCTTAGAGCCAGTCTTTAAACTTTCGAACTGCCCCCCAAAAATAACTGTGCGAACATAGCCTTAGGAAGAAAACATGTCTCTTGCAGCATGGCCAGCAGTTGTCAAATGCCCACCTCTCAACCAATCAAGGTTTTTTTAGGGAAGGAAAGAAAGGACACCTTGTTGTAAAAATGTTGGATAATGGGCCTTATGTAATGAAAGCTAGCAGTATGACTGTCTTTGTTGCTCATAGTAACCAATAAGATCTCATGTAGGGCTTTGGGAAAATCAAAGCTGGTTTAAACCAAACTGCAGTTTGGTTTTTTAAAATTTTTTTTTCTTCTGCAGTGATTAGCCTACCTGGTAAATGATGTCTGATTATAATAAATCAGACTTTAAAACAGGGTGTCTGCAACGTCGCCTCTCCGGCTGCTCACTGATATAGATTATATAAATGCATGATGGGAATTGTAGTTTCCCAACAGCTGGAGAGCTGACGTTGCAGACCCCTGCTTTAAAGGATGTGTAGATAACAATTTATATGTGACTTTTTAATGTTTTTATTTGTGAAATAGCAAAAAAGGTGTGTATTTAACGTTAGATTTTCACTTACATGTAGTCCCTCTAGGGTAGTTGACCACTAGGGGGCGCTATCTCTTGCACCCTGTTCTGCGTTATTTATATATAATAATTATTCCTCTTAATCTCATAAATAGGAGGAGGAGAACTAGATAAAACAAAACTTTTTGAGTCTTTTACCCTTGAAACATGTTAGGCAGCTGATAAAATGTCTAATAGGGTTACCTCCCACTTTTTTGTTTTTTGCCCTCTTCAATCCCCTTTCCAGGTACCTCTCATTACAAGCATTTTCACACGGCGTAATTGCGGCGCGTACAGTATGGCCGCAATTACGCCGGGTGATTTAGGAGTTGCGCTGATCAACGCTTACTCCCGCAGCACGGAGGGGGAGGGGGGGGGGACATCAGACAGTAATTTCCTAAGCACTTACAGAGAACTCTTGTGTTTTATATACTCAAGACTTATCCATGAATATGGGGTCTCACTGCTTTTACACCCCAACAGTAACTATGACCGCTCATCAAAATCATATGAGACTCTCCATGGCTTCAATTACTTTGCATCAAAGTGTTTGTATTAAAACTTTTATTCTCTCAAATGACACATGAATAAAAACAATGCACTGTAGTCCAAAAATACCTGTGGTCCTTGGTGCAAAATAGCTTTGATCCATTATCCAAAAACCTCCTTTCAAGTGGCAAAGACAGCTACTCACGGGTTTTGCTGTAACCCCTTCTAAACTGTCTCCTGCCAACAAGGAAAGGAGTGCTTTATAGACCACATGGACTCTTCAGCAATATTGTACCAAGGACAACAGGCAGGACTGGGACAAGGTATTCTGGTGCCCTACTCCCCATGGAAAATTAAGCCCACAGAAGTTCTTTAAACAGTGGAAGAGTTTTATAGTTAAAACTTTTTTTAAAAGAAGAGGAGGGGGGGGCTGATGGGCACTTTTCGCACTTCTGATTACTACCTCAGGGAAAAATTTTGGGTGGGTCCTTTTGGCAGACTAATAGGGGGATGATACATGACTAGGGAACATAGGTTTTTCCCAAGATAGGGAAGAAAGGGTTTCAAAGAGGAATTCCCCACATGGTAGGTGACTTTTTCATTTGATTTTTCCCCGATAGGAAAGGGGGTTTTATAAAATTTTTTGGGGAAAATTTTTTCCCTTTCCGGGGTTCTGGTGGGTGTAGGGGAGGGCTTTATAGGATTATTTAAGTTGGCTCGGTTTATCTTTTTTTGGATGTTATTATTTAAAATTAAATGGAGAAGTTTAATTTAACAGAGCATTTAAATGTTTACATATTGAAATTTTATCTATATATTGCGATTGATTTTTTGTAAAGGATGATACTTTTCTTCCAAAAAAAAATCATTGTTTAAAAAAAAAAAAAAAAAAAAAAAACAAACGGAAATCCTACATATTTTGGGGTCACCAAACTTACTGACCTGCAAAATAAAGTAACTCATTTTTAAATGAAGGGGAATGCCTAAAAACAAAACTTATGCCAAAATAGCGCAATTATTTTTATTTTTTCACATTTCACCCTAATTAGAATTTTTTTGGTTTCCCAGTTCATTATATGTATGGTCAATGGCACCATTAAAAAGTGAAAACTTGTACTGCAAAAGTCAAGCCCTCATAAGTCTATAAATGAAAGAATAAAAAAAAGTTATGGCGCTGGAAAGGCAGGGAAGAAAAAAATAAAGGTTGGAAATTTTTATAGGGCTCACTTTTTTTGGCATATTTTGTGCCAAAAAAACTGTCGTACCCCTATTCTACATATGTATGATAGTCATATGCCAAAACTTGGCTTGACACATTTGAAAAAGCTCAAAAATATACTAAAGGGATATGCTACCATGTGCAAAAGAAATGCATGCTTTGCATGCAAAATAACTAACGCCCCAAATTTTTTGAACCCGATAGACAGGGGCATCATATAACACTCATTTAATCGCTTTAAAAAAGGGGGTGGCGGGGCCTCTTTTTCGCATTTTGCCAAACTTCAAAAAATTAGGACTAAAGGGGAGGAAAAAGGGGTTATTAAAAACGCAATTTAATAAAATTTTCTTTTGTGCAAACTCACTAAGCAAATTCCTCTTGGAAAAGGGGAAAAAAAATTGACAAAAGAATGTTACCTTCCCTACCAATGGGTAACTCGCTTTATGCTTATCACGCATAGATTTTTGTTTCTTTTCTTCAGTGTTGCAGAGTATATGAACGGATCATTAGCATCAACTTATTCCATACCATGGAATAAATAATAACGGATATATAAGTTCAAGAGCAGATCCAGAGTGTATGATTGAATATTTATAAGAACAACATGTTGAGTTGCATTATATCAAAAAGTTTGGAAATTCTCTTAAGTTCACAAAACAGTCATCAATTATTTAAAGAAAAGCTTCTTGTAAGTGGTAACTGTTTGTTTGGACCTTAAGAATGGAAGGATAAGAGCTTCATAAATTATGCGATAGGAGAGAATTCTATATAGCAATAGGACTGATTGACTTAAACGTGAAACAAATGGGAACTGACCAGAACCTGTATGCATGGGTTTTAAAAAAATTTAGGGCTAGAAAATTAATGATGGTAAAATGAATTGGGGATCTTTTTTTGGATATAAGGGATTATTCATTAAAACCCTTTTTTTCAAAGAGGAAGCAAGGGCAGATGTAAGGCTGAGTTCACACGATGTAGTAGTCAACTACGCTATTGTGTCCCAGAAATAAATCAGGGCATGGGAAAAAACCCCAGGGCCACCCGGTTGTTAAAGATCCACCAGTGTGCCTTTTTTCCTGGAACCACAATGGATACCACAAACAGACTTTAAACATCATGGGGAAAACCCCTTAAAATACCAAAGGGCCAACCATAATGCTACCGGAACAGTAGAAAAAGGGTAGTCGGGTTTCTGATCCTTTCCCTTTTTAAGGGTGATGCGAACCTATTCAGAGGTATCATCTCTACAGGCCCTACAACTTTAGCAAGCAAGGGTTTGGATAATTAACCTAAACATTGTAAAAAGAACTGAGCCCCATTTTATTATTTCTACCCCTGATAGAAAAATGGGCATATGTAACATTGAAATTGGATTCACAACCAGTTCTTTGGCGTGTACATATATATCTGCAAAAAAAGTATTGACATATACGGCAACAATGTATTTGTGGAATAGAATAGTCTTCTATACTTTTCTGTCCCACAGATAAAAAATAAATTACTATGTACATTTAAGCTATGTTCACACGGCTTAAAATGGGACGTATTTTGCGCTGTACTGTGCAAAATACGGGGTAAGATACGTCCCGGTCATTACGGTAATTTACAGTTCTCATAGCGAACTATGGATTACGTCTCCTCTCCCTGCTCGCACAATACGGCGTATACGTAGACCCCGCTCCGGAGCACACGGCGTAATTGCGGGCGAAATACGACCCACAATTACGCCGTGAATAAGCCGTGTGAACCCTGCCTTATTGTGTGGTCATGATACTCTGTGTTTGTTTCATTATTTATCCTTTTTATATTTTTTAATACTGTATACATTAAACATAATATCATGGTTAGGTCACAGGGGACTACACTTTTAAACACTTTTAAAACATTTTTACAGTTGAAACTTAGATAAAAAATTAATAACTAAAAACATCACACGTTTTGGTACAGGGTATAGCACGTTTGGGCCTTGCACGGCTGGGGTTTCTTATTTCAAATCCTCCCAGGATAACATCTGCAAGGAATATGTTCTCCCTGAGTTTCAGTGGGGTCCTCTGGGTACTCTTGTGCCCCCCATGTTCTAAGAAAAAAGAAACCAACACGTTGATCTAGAATTTAGCTTATGATCTCCAATCGTGACAGGGAACAATGTGAATGATGACAATCTCTATACAGCACTATGTAAATGGATACAGTAAATAAATATAGGCAGTCCCCGACTTACACTGTTCCGACTTACATTTTGTCCCTAGACAAACGAGGGGCTTAGGGACAGCTGGCACTTGTATTCCCCATGTTCCCAGCAGATAGCATCTGTGGAAACGGGGTTTCCAGCATTCCACTGCAGCACATAAGTTAAAATGAGAAAATCTTCTTAACAGGGCCAGACGCAAAACAAATGTAAAAACCCTTCCCGCACTATCCAATACAAAAAAAAAAAAACCTTTTTGTGCTGGAGTTTACTTAAATAAAATATCCTGTTCTGACTTACATAAAAATTTCAATTTAAGAGCAAAATCGGGGGTCCCTAAATATTCCACCCCGGGGGGGGGGCTGTATATCTCTTCGATTCAGCTATATTTAGGTTTTTTTTAACCATTCGTATCAATTCTCCCCAATGAACCAGATCACAATGGGCACTGATGTGAGCACCAGTTATGCTCATCTTATGCAAGAAACCCAATAGGTCTAATTTATCAATGCAGTTTAACGGTAAGGGTATCTTCACTGTATGTGTCCCAATGCTCCACCTAAACACCCGCCCAATTAAATTTTCACCTTTTACTTGTCGGGAAAATACATTCAATTTTTTTTCCCTGCCGGTATTAAAAAGGGAAAAACTCATAACATAACCCCAATAGAGCTTGATTACCAAATTGTGGGGCGTTTTTCGGTGTATTCAGCACAATTTTCGCAAAACGTGAAACTTTTACCCTTTTTTTACCCCAAATTTTTTTTGGGGTCAGAGATACTAAAAAAGAAAATTTTTGGTGTTGGGGTTTTTTTTTTGTCTAGATGTTCATTTTCAGGGGTAAAGTAATACCAGTCGTTTAAGGAGGCAATACCAAAATTTTAATTTTTTTTTATTTTTTTTTTACTTTTAATAATTTTTTTTCATTTTAAAAAAACTTTTTTTTTATTTGTACCTGTAGTCTCTCTAGGGTACTTGAACACTAGGGGGCATGATCATTTGTACACTATTCTGCAACAATATTATATTGCAGGACAGCATACTAATATGGCTCTCCTATTAGACTTTCTATAATATGAGTAATAACATGTTAGACATGGAGGCCTTCAGGAGGCCCTGGCTGCCATGACAACCAATTGGCATCCCACAATTCCATTGTGCTGGGAGCAGTAATCGGGAACCATTCCTTAGTCCTTTAGATGCCACAGCCACATTTGCTACAGCTTGTAAAGGCTTAAAAGGCTGGAATCATGGCTTTTTTAAATACTACTCTGCTCCTTAAAAACAAAAAACACAATAGAGAAAATTACTGATGATGGAGAAAATTATACACTTCTTACATGTGTTAAACCAGTGTTAAGGCATTTAATCCATGAACACAGTGTGCCCCCCTGGGGGGCGGCTGTGTGTGTACATGAAAAATTTCATGTGTCCGCAGCCCCTGCCATGGCACCCAGGTTTTTGCAATTTTTTTAAGAAATGTTTTTTGTTGCAGAAAAACGTTATACTTTTTGTACTTGATTTTTTAAACCCATAGGGAAGGAGGGGTGCTTCCATTTTGGGTTTCTCCCTGCCCACTCTCACAGGGGTTCCATAAGAAGGGGGGGGGCTTTTCAGGTTGGGGGGTTTTTTTTTTTCTTCGAATAATGGGGGGCGGTTTGGGGACCCAAGGGGGAGGCCCGATTTTGGGTCGTTAGAGGTAAAGAAGCAAGGACTGCCCGATTTTGAGGGTCCCCGTTAAAAAGCGTGGGGGACTTAAAACATCTTTTGATCAAAAAATGTGAACCGAGAGTCTCAAATTTTTTTCATGTATGAAGATAGAAAAAAAAGCTTCTTTAGGGATTTCACGTAGTTAAGGCCCTTTTTGCAGTAGTGGGGGTTTCTGGCGGCGGTCCTGTGTGTGTAAAAATTATAATTTACGGTGCCGCAGCCCTGCCAGTGGGCACCCCCAGGTTTGCTAACGTTTTTTCGGAAAAAATTTTTGTTGCAGAAACATACGTTTTTTCCAACTTTTTGTAATTGTTTTTTAACCAAATGGGAAAAGGGGGCTTCCAGGGGTTTCTGTCCCCCCCACTCTAAAAGGTTGCATTAAGAAAAGGGCAGTTGCAGGTTGGGTGTTTTTTTATTTTTTTTCCTGAATAATGGAGGTCGGGTTGACCCGTGAGAGCCTGATTGGGCCTGATTGAGAGGGTAAAGATAAACCCAAGGACGCCCATTTTGAGATCACTTTTTAAAATGGGCACTTTAAACATCTTTTTGAACAAAATATGGTGAAGAGGTCTCAAAGTTTTTTTATTATTAAAAGATTTGCATAAATCTTCTTTTAAGGGTTTTTTCCCCTATGTTTTTTCCCTTAAATGAATTAAATAACATGTTAGACATGGAGGCCTTCAGGAGGCCCTGGCTGCCATGACAACCAATTGGCATCCCCAAATTATTGGCTGGGAGAGTAATTCGGGGGAAACCTTCCTTAGTTTTCCTTTAGAATGCCACAAGAACATTTGCTCATTTAAAGCAAAAAGCGAATCATGGCTTTTTTTATAGATCTACGGCTCCTTATACAAATATACACAATAGAGAAAATTACTGATGATGGAGAAAATGATACACTCCTTACATGTGTTAAACCAGTGTTAAGGCATTTAATCTATGAACACACTATTTATTGTCTTCAGGTGCTTTACTATGCAAGTCACAGACTCAGTGACTGTCTTAGATCTAGGTTAGTAGAAAAGGAGGATAACAGGTCACAAACTGCCCTCCAAGCTTTATTAACCATACAAGAGGGAGTCTTCGTCAATGGCTTCTCACAACATTTCCACCATTCTCTGACTGCTATGATTTATTATGATACAAAAGTAAAAGTCTTCAAACTCCCCAGTGCATTAAAAAATATCGCACTCAAGTAGCCTGAATTTCTACAACCATTTTATCCCCTTACTGAAAGCTAATGACCCGTTTTCAAACCCGGTCCACTGTGTCTTACATATAAAACTTACAGTTTTGAAACTTTAAGCTTCTTTTTTTTTTTTTAAATTTTTTTAAATTCACACGGTTTTTGGGAAAAAATTTTGGGGTTCAGGAAATCCCAAACTTGAATTTGTTTCTACAACCCTAGCCCTCAATTGAGTTTAGGGTTAGGGTTTTTTATGGGTTAACTAACCATGCTGTAGCACGACTATGGGGGCACGGGCCCCCCCATGTTATGGTAACACAAATATCAATGGGAGCACCACCAGTTCGTTAGCTCTTCAGAATGGTAAGTTAGTTCCTAAAAACCTGTAAGGACACTAGCCCAACTTTAAATTAGGGCAATTTTTTTCCATTTTCAGTCTTCAACCTAATCGATTGCTTTTTATTCAGGTTTTAAATTCGAATCGACCTGAATGTGAAATGCAACATTGCTGAACGTCTTTCAGGATAAACTATCAATGTTTCATAGCAGTAGCACTATTTTTGGCCAATATTATTGTATGTTGCATTTTTCACCAGTTTTCCCCTCTGGAGGCTCAATTTCTAATTTTCAGTTTTCTGTGACTCAGTGGGAAGACATAACGACAATGAAATTGGCACCCTAACATTAGTCTAAATGCGCCTAAATTTTTTTAACTCGTCTACAAGCGGGGCATAAAACCGCCGCATTCTAGACTAGGGCGAAGTTCTGTCTAAGTATCCACTTTTTAAAGTGGTATACCTGTTTCAAACTGTAATGCCCTAGAAATGCCGTAGTGAAGCAAAAAAAAAGTAGCTTTATTAGGTTTTTAGGCGCCTCCCCCCTCCCGCCGCCCCCCCCCCCCCTCCCGGGTTGGGCCCCATTACAAACGCCGCAGGGCATGTAATGCGCCCGAGAGTGGCATGCAGGAGCGTTAAAAATTATAGAAAGGGGGCTGGCTTGATACAGCTAAAAAAGTCGGCAGATATCTGGCGCAGCCCTGTTCATACGTGTCTATGATCGTTATATACGCATACACGCCTGTTCCTTTTCCCCCCCTAATTACCCCGCAGACTCTCAGGAGCACACAAACTTAAAGCAAAAATACTGACAGTTGCAATTAATTAAACACCATGGAAAAATATGGCATTCACTACAGCTGTTTTTGTGTCTCTGTGGGTTTCTCTCTGCCTCTCTTTCCAATCACTACCCCTCCCCTTTTCATAGAGTTCCATAGGCAGCAGGAAGTCTGACTACTTGGTCAGCTGACACTCCATCTTGTAAAGATAAGACTGGTTTTAACATGTTTTCAGAGTAAATGATAAGTTTAGGAGGAAGAGATCAGCAGAAAAGGAGCTTGATATGTAATTAAGGAAACACTTTTCTTTGATAAGATATATTATCTTCATTTGTTCTATTGAATTAAGCAATGTTTGTTGAGAAGTTAGGGTCCATGTAACTCCTTCCCAACATCTGAGGTACAGTTGGGAAGGATGTATGGAGCGGGTTCATGCATGGCAGGTGCTGGCTATCCAGTGAATAGGCGATAAATATTGTTGGTGGTCCAACCCATTTAACTAACTAAGAGATATATCCTAATATAAATGCATCGGCACAACAAGAAGTGACAAAATACAGTACATGCAAGTGCGCCGCATAGAACCATACTCTAATGGAAAAGATCCACTAGACCTATTTAATAATTTATAGTAAGATAACACATCTGTGAAAAATTCCATATGTACAAAGACAGGACTGCCATAAATAGACCTACCTTTTATCACATACTCTATATATCACATTCTGAAGGTATCACTGATATACATGCAAAGAAAAAAAAACGCCATTTACATCGGAATGCAAACAGTGTTTTCATTTTCTGAACAATATTGCAAATTATCTATGTTTTCTTATGTGTGCCAAAGTCACTCTCCTTGGGCAGTGCATTTATAATGGATGAGCGATTCCTTGAACACTGATATATGGCTACTGGGGTTTTCCTCCCTGGTGGATTCTAAACACTGTCATCACTGTTCTTGCCTTAAGGCAGGATAATGTCAGTGATGCTAAATACTCCCAGGCCATCTAACCTCATTGTTTCTCCTGCAGTGGAATACAGCGGCTTGTACGCTGCTATTACTGGCCCCTATCATTTATGTTCATTGTAAAAGCGGAGACATGCAAAATTTCTATATGTGTCTGAATCTAGGTGCATTCTGTATTAGCGATGAGCACTAAATATAGATCGTCTCTTTGAATCTGTGTTAGTTGATATTCAGTGTTTTCTTGGAAAGAGAAAATGATCAAGACTAGATATTTTTGCTGCAAAATAAGCTGAAACTGTCCTTACAATGCAACATACTTTGCATAAATGTTGTATATATTTTATCACAGAGTTCACATTTTAAAGAAAAGAAAGCAGAGTTGCTGCATGCACAGTATGAATAATTGGTTGTACTCCTAAGGACAAAGACCATGTGGCATCTTGGTTACAAGTACCAAAGCTATGCTGCTTTTTCAAAATGTATACTTATAGTACCAGTGATGTAATTCCCTTGAACAATGCCAGGACAACACATTCTGGTGCACTAGGCAGATAAGGCAATTACCCCCCCCCCCTCCCACCCCAATCCTCCCCAGGAAAAATGCAAATCCCTGGTTCTGACCTGAAGCACGATGCCTTTGGCTGCGCCTGCCAGATTAAATGAAAAAAAAAAAACAATTGCATCATCTTTTTAGGAAACTGAGGTATAAAAGACATTTATAACGTGACCTGTTATTATTCTGCAGGTCAACACAATTCAACAATTCAGATTTTTTTGCTTGTTTTTTTTTTATTTTGCTTTGCAGCACCAGGTTCTGAGACCCTTCACTTTTATATATATAAAAGAGAGAAAAAAGCAGCACTTCCAATATGAAAAAGGTGCAGGGTGCACGCGAGAAAAAAAGTCAGACCAAAAGACTTCTATAATCAATATCCCAAAAGAAAAAACTCGCAGCACTCACTTGGTAATAGTAAAAAACGTAGTAGTGTTTATTCCCACATGTTCAAACCGACGTTTCGGCCCTCTCACAGTTATATACACACGAGCATATATATATATATATATATATATATAATATATATATTATATATATATATATATATATATATATATATATATATATACACACACACACAAAAATATATAAATATATATACATATATATATATATATATATATATAATATTATATATATATGTCAGGCTTGTTTTTTGCGGACTGAAGTGTAGTTTTGTAAATTATTTAGATACCTGTGACTTTTAATTTCAATTTTTGGAGAGGCAAAGCTACCAAATTATAAAGTTATATATTAATTGATCAGACTTTTACAGATGTGTTGATAAATATTATGTTTAATTTTTTATTGTTTTCTTTTTTATTTGCAAAATGTGGTGGGGGTTTTAAAACTTTAATTTTTTTTATAACTTTTTTTTTTTTTTATTGGACTTTATTTGTTTATCGAAATGTTCTAGTTTATTTCTAGTAGAAAATTTTTAGAACTCGAATCGAACATTTTACTGTTCGTTCGAGTAAAGTTCTAGTTCGACATGCCATTTTCAGTTTAGTTTTCAGCGGCTTTCTCTCATTTTGGCGGCCATCCAATCACCTTTCTGCACTTTTAGCGGCCATCCAATCAGTGCAGAGCACAGAGACGTGTAAAAAAAATCATTGCAGAGGTGAAGGGCTCTCACTGGCTGCTAAAATCACATGACCATGTTATATATATATTTCACTGTATTGCCTTGTGAACGCCATTTTCAGCTCACTCTCTGTACTGTACAGACTGCTCTTAGCTAGTTACATAGCATTTTTCTCTCCATAGACATCAATAGTTAGAGAGCTTGGTATTGCTAGCTGCATCTTTCCCACACCCAGAAGCTGTTATTTGGCAATGTTTGCAGGCTCACATAACGACTTACTCTCATATTCAAAGATATATATTATACAGAGTGCTTGGATTTGCTAAATCATACTCAGTGCCCAAAAGTTCAGTTTTTGCAGTTTTGGGGGTTCAGTATTTGTATAACACACCGTCTCCAAATCTCCGATGTGTCAGAGGGGCTTTTGGACCCCCTCAGGATGCAGAGCCCCGTAACAGCTGCTACCGCTGCACCTCCTCTAGCTACGCTTCCTGCTTGCAAGCTGTCCTCATCTTTTCAGTTAGCCATTGAAAGGAATGAAGTATTTTAGCCTCTCAATGTTTTAGAGCCAAATTTTCTTCACTAAGTTGTTCCATGTATCCAGTTTACTATAATGGATGGTAATTTCAGCTTCTCCTCACCTGTATAGGTATCAAAATTAACCAGAACATCTTCTCCCATTGACTTTCACGGGGTTCGAAGTTCTTTGAACCGAACTCACAAAAATTCGAACTAGAACTTTTTACTATTCGCTCAACACTAAGGGCACGTTCCCACTGCACAGGACAAATACCGGTCGGTTTGCCGGCTGGTATTTGTCCTGTTTTACGGCCGTCCCCACCCGCGGGGCGACGGCTTTTCTCCGCGATGAGCGGAGAAAAACCCTCCCCCTTCACATTGGCTAGCACAGATTCCGTCCGAAAACCAGCCGGAAGAATGTGGTTGCTCAATGTTTTGCGGCCGGACCACAGACGGAAAAACCGTCCGACGGAAAATCTGTGCAGTGGGAACTGCTGCACGGGTTTCCCATAGAACACCATTGTGCTCATTTTCAGCCGGTTTTTCAGGCGGTCTGAAAAACCGCAGACCGGCTGAAAAACCGGCCGAAAACCCGTGGCGTGGGGACATGCCCTAATTGTACTTCTAGTCCCCCGGGGTATTTGACCACTACGGGGTGCAAACATATACTTTTCTACAATACAAAAATGCTGCAGAATAGGGTACTATCTTTACACTCCCCTATTTCACCCTGCCTTAGGCAGGGTGTAGTAGGGGCGGGCACTAAGATGGAAGCCTGGAGGCCTTCATTATGCTTTTGGTTGCTGTGACTGCCGGTCAGGGTGGTTCAGAGCCGATTGGGAGGTGGGAGTTATATAGTCAAAGGGTTTTTCTCACTCTGTTTCCTCAGGCTGTGGGTGGTTCTACAGCAGTGATTAGTCTACTCAGCTTCTAGTGAGCAGTGCAGGAGATGTTATCGCTTACAAGATTACAGATAAGGCCATCCTTTTCAGTCCTCACAGCACATGTACCTTTTGTTTACTGAAGCTAATCTTGTTAAATATAATTATTTTGCTCAGAGCTCAGTACATCAGTGTGCTGATGTCACTCCCTGCTCTCTGCTAAGATAACAGGCAACTGTCATGTATGAAGCTAACCACAGAAACCTGTGTGCACTTCAAAGCACGTAAAAAATGCTCTCATCTCTCATGACCATAGTAAAATTTATTGACCAATGTATTTAGAAGATGTCTTCATTTAACAGTGCTTTTATGTTGAAAGCTAATCTGTGTAGTTTGAATACCCCTTACCACATTTGGATGTACTGGTGGTAAGGGGCTATGTAGCAGAATCGTGGCATGATCCCACTCAGTGTCGGACTGGGGGGGTCTGGGGCCCACAGGGGAAATGATCTCGGGGCCCACCCTACTGTACATGAAAATATTACCGGCCTCTCAGCCCAAAAATGCGCCCTTTTTACCACATAATACAGTGTGCAAAACAGACTGTATTGTGTAGTACAATGTAGTTACACATTTGTCAGTCTAACATATCATAGACACAGGGTTAAGAAAGCTCCATCCATATCCCCCCCACCCACATACAATACCCCCTCCCCCCAAATACAATATCCCCTCCCCCCACATACAATATCCCCCTCAACCCACATACAATATCCCCCTCCATCCACATACAATTCCTCCACCCACAAATACCCCCCCAATATTCCCCCCCCAACGTTTCCCTTGGCCCACGCACCTCACCACCTTATAAAATAAACAACCAGCAAGAAAGTAAAAGTGTACTCCTATCACAGGGTCAGGTGTTCCCTCACTCTTACAATCAGGGACACATGTGCAAATGCCCCTATACCCGCGCCAATATAAATTACAACATATAGAGACCACATAGGGGTCAGAAAACCAGCTCGGTATAACCTAAAACACTGCCATATGGAGACCACAGAGGCGAAAAGAAACCACCAGCTCAAAGGTGTAATAAACCTACAACCCCGCCATATAGAGACCACATAGCGGTCAGGACAAACCTTTCTCGGGTATAAACCTACAACACCATCATATAGAGACCACATAGAGGTCAGACACCTGCTAAGGTCACCATCACATTACAATATAAAAAAAAAACCCTGATGTCAGGGACTCACCAGAGACGTCTGAGTCTTTCCCTTTTAATGTCCCTTTTTCTTCTGCACCTGTTCCACACCGCCATGAGGGATTGTCCCGGCCACACTCACCCCTGCAGAATTACACAAAAATATCTTAGAATCCTAAATTTCCAGCATTTCTTTACCTACCCCACCTCTGTACAAACTACCCAGGGGTGAGGAGAGCGGGTAAAGCCTAGTATCCTAAAGGGTTTGGAGGGTGGGGAGAGGCCACAGGTAACTAGATAGGCCCTATTTAGGTAGGTAGACCCCCGCTGGATAAGTTGCTAGGCCACCCCCAGGAGGTTGGGGGGGTACCTAGCCACAGGTGGGTAGGTAATAGCCCCCAGGTAGATAAGCGGGCCCCCAAAGTTTTCAAGTTGATAGGCTACAGTTAGGTTGTTGGTGACCTTTTTGTTAGGCTGTAGGTAGGTGTTGGTGAGTCCCAATTAGTTAGGCTGTAGGTAGGTGGTTTTCCCCAGTAAGGTAAGCTTTAGGTAGTTGGGGCCCCCTTTATATAGGCTGCAAGCAGTTAGGGACCCCTTTAGGTACATTAGGCAGTTAGGGGTCTCCTTTAGGTACTATACAGACAGTTAGGGGTTTTCTTTAGGTAATATACAGACAGTTAAGGGGTTCCTTTAGGTGTCTAACAGGGAGTTAGGGGCCTCCTTTAGTAGTGTGCAGGAAGTCAGGGCCCCCCCCCCTTTTGCTCCTGTGTAGGTATCAGAGCCCCCTTAGTGTTTAGGTAGCCAGGGCCCCCTGTAGGTAGCCAGAACCCCCTTGTAGTCAGGGCCCCTGTCGGTAGCCCGAACCCCCTTGTGTCAGGGCCCCTGTAGGTAGTCAGGACCCCCCTTTTAGTCAGGCCCCCTATAGGTAGCTGGGGCCCCTCATGTTATGGTAGGGGCAGGGCCCCCATGTAGGTAGAGGGCCCCCCATGTAGGTAGCAGGGCCCCCATGTAGGTAGCCAGGGCCCCCCATGTAGGTAGCCAGGGCCCCCTGTAGGTAGCCAGGGCCCCCCATAGTAGCCAGGGCCCCCCTAGTAGCCACCCCCCCCCTTGTAGTCAGGGCCCCCCCTTGTAGTCAGAGCCCCCCTAGTTTTTCAGTGTCCCCCATAGTAGCCAGAGCCCCCCTTTGTAGCCAGTCTCCCCCCTAGTAGCCAGGGCCCCCTTGTAGCCAGTGTCCCCCTAGTAGCCAGAGCCCCCTTAGCCAGTGTCCCCTTAGCCAGCGCCCCCCCCCCGTAGCCAGGGGCCCCCCTTAGCCGTGTCCCCTAGTAGCCCGCGCCCCCCTTAGCCAGTGTCCCCTAGGAGCCAGAGCCCCCCTTAGCCAGTGTCCCCCCCATAGAGCCAGGGCCCCCTTAGCATCCCCCAAAAGGGCCCCCCCTTAGCACGGGTCCCCCCATAGTAGCCAGGGCCCCCCTTAGCCCGTGTCCCCCCCAGAGTAGCCAGGGCCCCCTTAGCCCCGGGCCCCCCCTTAGATCCAGGGCCCCCCTTAGAAAATGTTTCCCCCCCCAGTAGCCCGAGCCCCCCCCTAGCCAGTGTCCCCCCATAGTAGCCAGGCCCCCTTAGCCAGTCCCCCCCATAGTAGCCAGGCTCCCCCCCCTTAGCCAGTGTCCCCCCCATTAGTAGCCTGGGCCCCCTTAGCCAGTGTCCCCCCCATCGTAGCCAGAGCCCCCCTTACCCAGTGTCCCCCATAATACCAGGGCCCCCTTAGCCAGTGTCCCCCCCATGTAGCCAGGGCCCCCCTTTAGCCAGTCTGCCCCCCTTGTAGCCAGTGTCCCCCCATAGTAGCCAGGGCCCCCCTTAGCCAGTGTCCCCCTTAGCCAGTGTCCCCCCCATAGTAGCCAGAGCCCCCCTTAGCCAGTGTCCCCCCCATAGTAGCCAGGGCCCCCCTTAGCCAGTGTCCCCCCATAGTAGCCAGGGCCCCCCTTAGCAGTGTCCCCCCCATAGTAGCCAGGCCCCCCTTACCAGTCCCCCCATAAGCCAGGGCCCCCTTAACCAGCCCCATAAAAGTTCAAAACGGAAAAAAAATTAATCACTTACCTTCTCCGCGCCCGGCCCGACGGACTCCGGCCGGGGCGCCGTGGATGCCCCATAGCCCGGTAATGGACGGCGTACTCCAGTAGGGGGCCCGGTGGTAAAATAATCTTTATTTAAATAGCTAAAAACGAATGGCTGGTACGGAACAAGGCGGAGCCCGAGCCGGGGAAACCCCTAATCAGGCCGGGTTCTTAACCTAAGTGGTCCCTTCAGTACCTTCCGACGGGTCCAGCGAGGGCACCGGGGCCCCCAAAAAAACCACCAATTCCCCGGCCCCCCGGCGGCCCAGTCCGAGCCTGATCCCACTATACAGGCAGCAGGTGTCAGCTTCTGATTGCAGCTGACACCCTCGAGTAACAGCACGGAATGGAGCCAAACCCTATTCCTCACTGCGATCGGGACTTCTGCGGCGAGATTGCGTAGCCCCGATCAGTTAACATGGCCGCTGGAAGCCTTGTGAACAGTTCTTCACTTCCAGCTGCTGAAGGCAAATGCCAGCTGTATATAAACAGCCAACACATGCTGGATATGGCGTAGGCTCAACCCACTCCATACTTGCGCCTTTTTACTGATGTGCAGGAGTAAGTTCCCTATGTTTAGTAACAAATGTGACATTGTACTAAAAGTAAGGATGCAATGGAAGCATTGCATTTCTGGACTAATAAGTTAACCCCTAAAACAACCCTGTGGACTCTTAAGATGTATATATATATATATATATATATATATATATATATATATATATATACAAAAATTTATTGAATTTAAATAAATAAATAAAAATAGTTGGAAGACAGTTTTCTATAGATGTTACCTCTATATGATGGTCATACAGTGACTACATAATTCCGCTATAAAAGTTACAAATATCCCTGTATTGTTACTGACCAAACAAAGACTAACATTATCAATGATACCACTATACAAAGATCAAATAATACCGGCACAGTATGACCACATGTCACCACCACATAGTGACTGAATAATACCGCCACACAATGACCACATATCAAAATCACATAGTGACTGAATAATAAAAACCACCAATATCCTGAATATAATTATTCCAAAACATTACACTTCTACCAATATTCCTGCTATACAGGCGTGTGAACTCCATGGTGCTCGCGGTCATCTGCACTTGCTACGTTTCGGGGCACGCCCCTTTCTCAAGCCTATCTCCTAAAGATCTTAATGAAGAGTGCAGGTGGAGTGTGTATCTATGAAACTCTGGCTTGAGAAAGGGGCGTTCCCCGAAACATAGCAGGTGTAGATGACCGCGAGCACCATGGAGTTCACACGCCTGTTGTGACAGCGTACTTCGGCCCAGGATCCACATTGTTGGACTATAAGGTTGGACTTTTAATTCACCAGCTCATGTCTATCTGTTAATGGTTGAAGATAAAGTATTTTAATAAACCCCAGTAATTTGGGTCTGTTTAAATTCTTTTAAAAAACGAGAATATACCAATTGCGAAACGTTTTTTTGGGGGCAACATTGTAAAACTTATTAAAGCTGTTGAAAGGATTTGGGAAAACCCTTTTTTATGTTGCCGGTATATGACAGTCGGTGATTGTCCTTCCTTGCAGAAAGTGATACATCTATAGAACCCATTTTATTTCCTTCAGCGCAGGCGAGGCTCTGCCTACTGCTGCAGCTAGACTGTATAGTCTAGCTGTGAGGGTGGGGTGAGCCTTCTATATTCAGTGACATCAGGGTAGCTTCTTATGACGCTTCCCCGCCGCCAATCCATAAACTTGAGGAGAGTTGGCAAGTAACTGTAAAACCTGTGTAATTTAGGGGTGCGTTTTTAGGAAAATTTTGGTCATTTGCCTTGGGGTCCCAGGGCATATCCCCTCCAAAAAGGACCTCAGGACGCCCCGTAAAACCGGGGCTGTCCCCTTTGGATCCCAAGGGTGGTTGGAAGGTATACATAAGAAACTTAAACTGTCAGTTTTAGGGGAAAGGATTTCTGAACTTTTAAAATCTCTAAGGATCCAAGTAAAAAAGATCCAGGAAAAAAATCAGGGGGATCAAAAATGCCTTAAATGGGTGTTCCCAATTTGTAACTTCCTTCTACGAGCCACCTGCGGTGGATAGAGAAATGGCCATGATTGCACAGCTTGCATTTATTTCTACGGGACTTCCAAATACAACTGACCAGACTTGCTAGGCTGTAATCAGAACCCATAGAAATAAATGGAGAGAGTGTTTAAAACTGCTATATTATCAATTCCCTCTAACAGGCTCAGCTAGGTATAGCAAAGCTGAAATGTCAGTAAATGCTGAAGAACCACGTACAGCCTGACCGGGAAGTCAGAGCCTAAAGCTAGCTATGAATAGTAGGCTCTGTAAAGTAGCCCGGGAAAAGAAAAACCCCCTTTATCACCCCCTTCTCTTTAAAGGCTTTATCTAAAAAAGCGAGCTAAAAAAGTCTTTTACGCTGTAGCCATAATAATCCATGAGCAAAGGACAAAATATTTTAGCAAAAAAGTCCAAAATTTTTTGCGTTTTCTCAAAGATACGCAATGAACATATCTTGATACAAAAATGTGATTAAAAACAATTATAACATACAAGTTTAGTAGGTATAGTACCTTACACAGTTCGCTGCAAAGGCTGTCACAGGGAGCTGTTTGGACATCCGGCTGCACGCCAAAGAAATGCAACGTTTTGAGAGCCTCCACCCTCTTTGTCTTTGTCTCCGCTTGACAAAGAGAGCGGAGGCTCTCGAAATGTTGCATTTCTTTGGCTTGTTGCATTGCTTTGGCGTATCAAGATACCTTCGTTATGTGTTTTTGAAAAACGCAATAAAATTGGACTAAGCGTTTGCTGAATATTAGTCCTTTGCTTCATGGATTATATTTTTTTTTTTTAGGAATTTAAAAGGGTATGAGGAAACCCGGTACAAAGGATTCATAACATGCAAGTTATTGGATTTTTAGTGGTCAATTTATGCTAGATTCACTGATGTATAACCACTCACAGCATAAACAGAGAGTAGAAGCCTAAAGCTGGCTGTGAAAATTAGGGTCTGTAAAGTAGCCAGATGAGAAAATCCCTCTATTACCAACGTCCCTCTAAGGCTATGTTCACACGGCTTAAAATGGGGGATATTTCGGTCCTAATTAGCGCCGGGTGCGCAAATTACGGGTGAAAAAGGCCCAGCATTATGGTAATCCCGTTCTCATAGAGAATAGGGTTACGTCTCCTCTCTCTGTCGGGAAACCCCAAAGGGGGGGAGATAAATGACATGTGAATTACCAGCGGGTTTCGGCCCGTAATGCAAGTTATGGGCCGGCGAATGCCGGCCCCCATCCTCCCCCTCCCGCCGCCCCCACGGGGTTATTGGGGGCGTAATTAGTCCCGCAGTTAAGCCGTATGAAATAGCCTAACGGGTTATCTATAATTATAAAAGCGGAGCTGAAAAGTCAGCCCTGTACAGAACCCAAACCCCCCCTGACAGGAAGTGGACCTGGAAGCTGGCTGTGATGAGCAGGCCCTATAAAGTAGCCAGATGAGAAAACCCCTCCATCGCCAAAGTCCCTCTACCAGGATTAGCTAGGCATAGCAGAGCTTAAATGTCAGTTACTGCTATAGAACCACCCACAGCCTGACCGAATTTTGGAAACCTGAGTGGGGGGAAAGGGAGTGGGGTTTCGTGAAACAACTAGATGGGAAAACCCCTTCAACTTCTATATTGTTTCCAAGACGAAAATCGATCATAGCCAAAGACCACAAACCTAGCAATTCTGGAAAGTACAGCACACACCAGTGAAAATCTTAATTCTTTAGCATTATGCTTAGCAGCCTATCATTACCTTAGGGACTTTTCCATGAATAGCAACCCTTATTTTTGTTCTGTTTGGGCCACTGCTTTAAAACACACAGAATTTTCCTAAAAACTATAAGTCCGAATGTTCACTCCTGTAGGGATAAAAAACCGGGGAATTTTTTATATTTGAAAACATTTGTGAAAAATAAATCAGTCTAATAAACCCCCAGCGAAAAATTTCAAGGGGGGCCCCCAGAAAATGAACGGGCAGAAAAACAAAAATGCCCCCCTCTTCCTGAAAAGCGGGGAGCCCCATTTTTTTTATTTATTTGAACACGTTTTTTGGGAGTTTCTTGAAGCTCCATTTGTAATTTTTCTCCCACCCTCCAGAAGTGGGCCCGCGGGTTTGAAAAAGCAAAATTGTGTACCCGTGTGAACCAAGAGGACATTTAGATATCAAATGCAGCCAAGCGGTACCCTCTCACTGGGAGATGAAGAATATCTCCACGGCAACGCAACTAGCAGCTGATTGGGCCCGAAACTATGGAAAAACCGAGACTTGGGTTTTACCCTGTCACCAAATGATTAAAGCTCATTGCTTTCGCTGCTGGACTCCAGATTTGAATTCAATATTCATTTCCTGGGATTTTATTTTCAGAAATCCTCCACTGATGAAAGGGTGACAGTTTAGCTGGTGCTAACAAGGCAGAATACATAAACAGGGATGTTTCTCCTCAGCAAAACTCCGTTACAGCCAGACGGTATAAAACAAATTAAAAAATTTAAACTGTGCCCTTAAAAAACTGTAAAATACCAGCAAAATTTGCTAATTCAGAGGGATTTAACCTTCGGAATCTAGGGACGGGGAATCGTTTTTACAAAAACTAGCATGTTAAAACACGTTTTGACAAACAAAACCCCAATTTTAGAATGGTCACGCTTTTTTATGACACTGTTTCATTGACAATATGATAATGGAACCAGATGATGGCAGTATTAAAAGGTTTTGGGCCCCTAGAAAAAAGAAATACAAGAAAATTTCGCCCCCCCATTTGGGGTAGCTTTAACAAAAAAGGTTCACGGTTAAGAGTTAGTTTTTGTTCCTCAACAACACCCCAAGTAGCGTCTATAGAAGGATCAATTTCAATCCAAGTGCTGAGGGAACAAAATAGGGGAAGGCAGGAAAAAAGGGAAAGGGACAGGCCAAATCCCCCACAGGTAGTTAAAGGGGTTGTCCATAAAGGGTTTGGTTTTTTGTTAAAGTCTTGCAAAAACAAGTCACTTTGAAATTTTATATGTCCATTACTATTCCTAGATATCCCCTTTTTTGGGCTGCACAGCTCCTAAGGTTGCTACAGCTACAGACTGTTTTTATCTTCCTGATAGGCTGCAGTGCTGGGTTTTATTGCTCAGACCTGGGTTTTTAGCAGTCATCACTGCAGATCGTAGAAGCGGGAAAAATTGAAATTTAAAAAAAGACTGAGAAAAAAAGATGAGGGAGATGAATCGAGTAGTGGGACAAACCCCTTTAAAGCAAATGTAATTTAAAAGGGGTTGTCTCACTACAAAGATTTGCTTTCAACATGTAGGGAAAAACTAAATTTTAAGTCGTTTTCCAAATATATTGTTTGTTCATTCTTTTTGTTGGGATTACAAATGATTTTACATCTTTGAGGGCTTTCAGGTTTCATGTTATTTACCTGTTTGTTTGTTTGTTCCCCCCTGCTGTTTGTCTTTTGATAGCGGGGTCTTTTTTCCACACAGGTTACAGCATAGAGCTTGTTTGTTATCTGATTTTTCAGACAAAAGACACTAATTAACATTGTTTACTTTAGTTCAAGCTTTCTGGACCTCAGAGAAGGTGTTTGTTTTTCTAATTGCAGACTTCTGAATAAAAGGAGCTCATATGCTATTTAAGACAGTTTTGCCAGGAAGTGAAAGGATGATAAAACGAAAAAATGCTGCTTTGCTCTATGAAACAGTGAGATGAGAAAACCCCCTTTAAAAACGAAGCTGCAAACCCCTGGATTGATTGTAAAATTAGGGTAAAAAACTCATATGTGCCATATTAGCCCGGAGTGAGGTTCAAATTGGGGAAAATCGTAGACTTCTCACCAGCCCACAGGAAAGAATAAGGGAAAAGAACTTTCGACAAATCACAGGGTGCTGATGAAACAAAGCACTGGGAAGAGGTATTTTGCAAGACACTTAAAATAATCTTTGTTGACATTTTTTAAAAATCCGTAGTACAGAGACAGAACACGTTTCTCATACACTTCTTCAGTATATTCTCTGCAGCCGCTTAGTTCCATCAGCACCCCGTGATTTTGTCTAAGGAGTTCTTTACCCTGTGTTGAAGGATCAAAATGCAAATATTACTGTGCAAAAGTTTCATGCAAGTGTGGAAAAATTAAGCCTAGTAAGTCTTCTTTTAAAAATTAAAGTGCTATCATAGTATATTTTCCTATCTCTTTTTGCCCGACCCTATACATTTTTTAATTTTTTAGTTTTGTTTTAAAAACAGGATGAAGGTGCCGAACTTTTCCTATGCTCCCGCAATGAATCCTATAACAAAAAAAATACAGTCTCTTTTTACAAAAAATTTTTTTATCCAAATACTTGAAATATAGTTGCCCCCATATTTAGGTACTCAGTGTAAATAACACAAAAAGCAAAGAACTGTGACATAATAATTCTCAGTCATTAGTAACTGTAGCCTCTTCCTCATACTCTGCATTTTGATCTTTAGGCAATGTAGCAAAGAAAGTTCTTACTTAATATCCATATGTTTTCATTCCTACACAGAGCTTAGTTTGCAACAGAAGCCATGGATTTAGCCATGCGCCACGCAGTGACGTTTCGGAGGGACTCCTCCTTCTTCAAACAGGCGTCATCTAGCTGTAACATCCCTTCCATTTATATATAAATCATACTGCCCTTGTTGTGTTTGGCTCATTTGGGCCGGACGGGATCCAAATTACACATCTAAAAAGTTCCAAAAACTTATTAAAAAAGGGTTGTGTGATAAACCCTAAAAAGGCAGGACGGTTTTTTTAAGTCTGCTTTCAATCGTTTGTTACAATACTTAATAAAAGCCTTCCAGCCTTCCAGCTTCTTTCCTTCCAGCACCAGTTGTCATGGGAGTGCCAGGTCATGATCTGCTGGGTCTTATCAGATTCAGATCAGCTCTGCAGTCAGTACAGGGGGTGTATATACCTTGTAACTGGGAAAATAATTACACCCTTTTTATGGGGATTAAATAAAAAAAGTTACATTAAAAAAAATCTTCTGACCTTGAGGAGGGTGCAATATGTAAAAGAAATGTTAAAAAAAAGATAAAAAATAAAATTGTATTAAAAAATAGTAACAGCCTAATCGCAACTTTTGGCCTCGTCACCGATGACCCCAAAATTGTATATCACCTATATATAAATGACAGAAATGAAAAAAATCGTTATAGCGTTCAAATTAGCCTGTATTAAGTAAAATGTGCCTGGTTAGGAAGGTGGGTAGACAATCCAGTCAGGAACTGGTTAAGGAAGGCAGAACGTTCTGCAGATACTAATGTATATAGAAGAGCAGACTATTTTCCCATAGAGATATTCCTAAAGCAATGGAGATAATAGCATGAAGAGTTTAAAATAGTTACAAACTTGTAAGGTTTAGTATCCACAAAAAGAGAAAGGTATTTAAATCCTTTCGTGATCAAATTTAAAAATCCAGATGTTTATTTAAAATAAAAAAAATGGACAATGTTTTTAAAAAACAAAAAGGGTTTTTTTTTCGGGAAACACTTTATCAGGTGTCAGATAACATTTACCCAAAATATCATTTTATTAGTCTTTTTAAAGAAAAAACTCCAAAGACACAATATCAAGTTCAAAGTCCTTTGCAAGGATGCACATTCTAGCTGTAAGTTTGTTTTCAGCGGGAACTTTTTGGTGAAAGAAACTTTGTTTTTTCTACAATTATTTAAAATGTTAACTTATGAATGAATAGATGGATCTGAGCCTCCATTCACAGAAGATATGTGGTTACTATTCCAAGATGTTGGAACAACCTCCCTCCCAAGCTCCATCAAAAACTGTCTGCAGAAAGAATTGATGGTCACACCAAATATTGATTTGATTTGGATTTCTCTTTTGTTCATTCACTTTGCATTTTGTTAACTGATAAAAATAACCTATTAAAATCCTTTTATTTTTTAAAGCCCGTTTTTACTCTTTATTTTATTTTTTTCCCTTTACATGCCAAAACTTGTGTAAACCCCTCTTATTCCCGGTTTTTTTATAAACAGTAATAGATTGTAGCTAGAGTGGGTATTCTACAGATAGTGCCAACTTCAGATCACAGGAAGGGTTTAATTTGAAAACCCCCGGGGCCTTTTGGGGGTTTCAAAATTAAAACAAATAGGGCAACAAAAGGGGATTGGGACAAATGTGAATGTGGGGTAATATAGATGAAGTACTGATGCAAACATTACGGTAGTAACACCACTGTAATTGTGAATAGTTTAAAGCAGCTGTTAAAAATTTGGTGGAAATAGGTGGAACATAAGGCAAAAAATAGAGACTGAACATAATGCTTGTGGTGTAAATAGCTGCTGGAGGCTGGGCTTTCGCAGGGGGTTAGCAGTGCTCTGCATAACGGATTGTTTTTGGAAACAAAAGGCCTACGGATTACAAATAAAGGCTACGTCAATAATTTTGTGACAAGGATTTTTATTCAAACCAACGCCTAAATATTTAACCATTTTTAATAAACCCAAAATATCAAACCCGTAGAGAAGAACGTAAAAAATTATATTAACATAGTCAACCATGACGAGGGAAAAATTAACGCAGGTGCTGGGAAAATTGATGACGTTTAAAATCAGGGGGGGGAAAAAAAACAGACCCAATATTGGGGGAAAAAAAAAGGGGAAAGATCTAGTCCCACCCAACATAAAGCTACAGGAAAGAAGCATCATATGTCATAGATGCGAAGATAATTGTATCGGGGATCCAACCTCTCCCCCAGTTTTTGTTAAATTTTAAAGGATAATTTCTGTGTTTAAAAACCCTATTTTAATGGGAAAGTGACGCTTTTTGGCAATGTTCCACGGCTTTTTTTAAGCCGAAAATTGGGGGACGATTTCACCCACGTTACGGTTGAAAAAAGGGGCGGGACGGGGCCGGCGGGGGAGCTG
Organism: Phyllomedusa bahiana; assembly: GCA_025379985.1. NCBI lineage: Eukaryota > Metazoa > Chordata > Amphibia > Anura > Hylidae > Phyllomedusa > Phyllomedusa bahiana. The sequence goes on from JAODAL010000786.1 coordinate 94,515, forward strand.
CCCGCCGGCCCATAGGAAAAGCATTATTTACGGGCGTATGCGCCTAAAAAAATGTGCATGTCACTTTTCCCCCCCCTGGGCGGTTTCGCCGAGCGGGGAGGAGCGAGGAAATTCCACAGTTCTCTAGAGAATTTGGGATTACCGTAAAGACAGGGACGGATTGGAGCCGTATGCACCAAATCCGGGTGCAGTACGGCTCCAATCCGCGCCCAAATAAGCCGTGTGAACGAGGCCTTACTATGCCCAACCATTCCGAGAAGGATGGGGACTTTGGAAAAAGCCAGTTCCTGGCTATTGCTTTTAGCGAAGTATGTAGCTTCAATAAAGAAAATATAAGCAAATCTTGGCTCAAAAGTTTCGCAGTCAGGAGTCAAGACAAAACTTAGGGCAGAGCGATACCAGAGAGCCCATCATGTAATTGAGGATTTTGACCACTTGGTCCCAAAAACCGATAACTCTAGGACATTACCAGACCAGGTGATAAAAGGACTGTTTTTGTATGGGTTAACTTGCCCATTCCTCAGTGCTTCCATTCCTGCAGCATTGTCACATACATGTGACTTCCATCTCAAGTCACTCCGGGTCAGTGAATCCAGTAATAAAAACTTAGCCTTGGCACCAACTTAGGGTCGAGGTTGTGGTTACGACAACATTTCGGAGGCTGACCTGAATTGGGCCGAACTTAACTTTGAAGCCAGCACTTTTCAGAACAAATCTGTTTTACAGGTGTTGTCAGACTCCCATTTAAGTATGGTGTTGAGGCCAGGAGAAAAAAAAAAAAACCTTTACTCAATGCTGAACTCACATACTCCCGGTCCTCTCAGTCGGTCTTCTGTTGTCTTCTAGCTTGAGCCTGTAATTGGCTACAGCGGTGTCATGACACTGTCCAAGGTCAGCATTTGGAAGTGAAGTCTCCGAATGGTAATGTTGGACAGTGTCACATGATTGCTGCAGCTAATCAGAGGCTGCATTGGTGACGTTCTGTTTGGCATGAGCAGGAAGACAACAGAAGACCATCAGAAAGGACTCAAGGATGCACTGCTGCAATAAACAGGAGTTCAGAGGTATGTTTTTTTTTTATTTCCTCCCAACCTCAGCAACATACATGAAGTTAAAAGAGTTGGACAACACCTTTAAGATCTTATCTAATTTGAATAAAGTTGCTTCCCCTAAACACCCTAGGGTTAGTGGGATATAAAAACATAAATGTTTTGTTAGTGTCTTTTTATAGACAATTCCTCCTGTAATGTCGATGTTGCAGCTATTAGCTGATCACCAATGACCCTGCTAGCGGCACTCCTGCACTCAGCTGGCTTTATTGGGGAAAGCCATGACCAGCTAATTTATTCCCCCTTCAGGGGAAATGTACTGTTACCTGATGGCTATTCAAATGAATGGATAACCATGTATAGTTTGAATCCGGCAGAATGGGAGATTCACTAACCTGATGAAGCTTTTCTTTACAGCAAATGTGCATGGGGCTTCTAGCCAGCACATCATCCCATACTTCTCTCTATCATTTATGGGTAACTTGGAATAGCCATTTGCTTTATTACTTGGATCATATATATATATATATATATATACACTCACCGGCCACTTTATTAGGTACACCTGTCCAACTGCTCGTTAACACTTAATTTCTAATCAGCCAATCACATGGCGGCAACTCAGTGCATTTAGGCATGTAGACATGGTCAAGACAATCTCCTGCAGTTCAAACGAGCATCAGTATGGGGAAGAAAGGTGATTTGAGTGCCTTTGAACGTGGCATGGTTGTTGGTGCCAGAAGGGCTGGTCTGAGTATTTCAGAAACTGCTGATCTCCTGGGATTTTCACGCACAACCATCTCTAGGGTTTACAGAGAATGGTCCGAAAAAGAAAAAAACATCCAGTGAGCGGCAGTCCTGTGGGTAGAAATGCCTTGTTGATGCCAGAGGTCAAAGGATAATGGGCAGACTGGTTCGAGCTGATAGAAAGGCAACAGTGACTCAAATAGCCACCGTTACAACCAAGGTCGGCAGAAGCGCAGCTCTGAACGCACAGTACGGCGAACTTTGAGGCAGATGGGCTACAGCAGCAGAAGACCACACCGGGTGCCACTCCTTTCAGCTAGGAACAGGAAACTGAGGCTCCAATTTGCCCAAGCTCATCGAAATTGGACAGTAGAAGAATGGAAAAAACGTTGCCTGGTCTGATGAGTCTCGATTTCTGCTGCGACATTCGGATGGTAGGGTCAGAATTTGGCGTCAACAACATGAAAGCATGATCCATCCTGCCTTGTATCAACGGTTCAGGCTGGTGGTGGTGGTGTCATGGTGTGGGGAATATTTTCTTGGCACTCTTTGGGCCCCTTGGTACCAATTGAGCATCGTTGCAACACCTTGTGGAATCTATGCCACGAAGAATTGAGGCAGTTCTGAAGGCCAAAGGGGGTCCAACCCGGTCGTAGCAGGGTGTACCTCATAATGTGGCCGGTGAGTGTAGTATTATATATAATATATTATTATATATATTATATATATATATATATATAATATATTTATATATATATAATTTTTCTTTTTTTTTTTTTACTTTCTTGTAACATTCTTGTATATTTTTTTGTATATATTTTTTGCACTTTAGTCATTTTGCCTTAGATTGGTGACTTTGTTTTGCATTGTCTGATATTACTGTACAATTCCATATATTCTCTTGACTTCTTTCCTTTGCATCCATTATTTTACATACCACCTATCTCTTGTGGGACATACTTTCTTTGTTGTGCTGTCTGTGGTCCCTTTTGCTTATTCACATGTGAGGATATATTTTTTGCCTTTTCCAATGGTTTTAACTCTTTTTGGTTTATCTTTTCCTTCTTTTTGACTTTTAAATATATTCATATTATTTATTTGTGTATGTGATATTTTTAATATTGAGTGTCCCTTTTGATTTTAGTTCTGCTGTTGATTAAACACCCTAGGCCAGCACCCTTGTTTTTTATACAGTATTTATTATTTGTGGTGTCTATGGATCACCTACATTTATAGATTATCGAATTGTCTCATTAATTTGTGTCTCCCTCTGTGATGTCCATAAGCCTTTTACGGGACGACCTCTTTTATTTTTAATGTTGTGGTAAAAGCAAGTATTTCTACATACTCAATTACATAAATTTATGTCATTTTCATTGGAGAACTGTGGTCTATCAAAGCATTGAGCACCAATAGTCAAGGCTCGTGAGAAGTTAGAATCTTACTAGAACTTGATACTAAGGTATGAACTTCTCGTTACCAGTTAAAACATCATATTACTTGGTCATACTTAATAAGTGTTTTACCCTTTAATACTCAATATAATTACCTACAAAGGGTTAGCGACCTGTGCTCTATAGTATATAAGAGGCTTCTCTGAAGCAGACAATATCTGTGATACTAAAAAGATGTTGAAAGGGCTCCTTAGTGAGGCTATGTCCAGCTTTATGTACTGCCTTACACCTGTAAAAACTACTATAAAACACTTCTAGAATGGCAACTATCCATTCTTATTTCATGAGCTCACAAACTAAGTGTTTTACAATACTAAAATGGTTAAACAGTAATCTCTCAAGTTACAGTGGCCTCAGGATACAATATTTTCAACATACAATATCCCATGAAAATTCATTGTATGTTAAGTGTGGTTACAATGTCCCAGGCAATGGTCCAGCCACTCATCCTGAACATTTTACCTGTAAAACCTCTGTATTAGTGAGGTTCATGCAGTGATTGGCGGTCTAATAGTGTCACTCTACAATACAGTTAAGTACTACATGTCCTGTACTACTCCTTCCTTTTCCCAGGTATGGGCCCCATTTTATTTTTATGATACATTGTGTATAAAGTCCATGACCCATAGAAGCTTCTATCCTTAAAATAGAAAGTGCTATTAATCTTCCAGCGTTATTTCATTTTGTATTATTTATCGTCTTAAAGAGGTTTTGCCAAGAAGTGAGTTTCTTACCTAAAAGGCTGATACTCCCCTCTTGAGGTGCAAAAGGGGCGTTGTGTTTCTGTGTTTTAAAAAAAAAGTACCTCCTCTGGGGATGTCATCACCCACCTCCCATGCATGTTCCTGATACCAGTCTCTGTATTTGAGCAAGCATTGTTTTGCTAATCCACAGAGGAGAACTGTATTGTGCACAAGCTATATGTGTTTTATTTCTCCCTCTTATTTGCTCTGGAGAGAAGATAAGCTCAGCAGGCAGCCTTCTTTCATTCCTTCTTCACTAACACTGCAGGAGGAGAGGGAGGGGAGCTGAGCAGAGTGCCAGTATATTCTCTATACAATAGACACATAGGGCAACATGTATGATCGGGCTTTTCGCCTGTTTTTGGGAGTAAACTGCGCCTCCCGGCCCGGAACCCCCCCCTGTCGGAGCAGGGATGCAGTGTTTAGGCGCAGCGTTCGCCACTTTCAGCTGCACCCCGTTTGAAGGGGGGGGGTATGGGCCGTGGTGTGGGGGGTTGTGTAGGCGTTCCGGGGTGGGACGTGGCGCGCTCGAAAACCCGAGGCATGTACGATCGCGGCTCACCAAAGTGCGGCGCAATGCAGCGCTCTGCAGCTCCGACAGTCGGACCTAGTTTATTTTGGTCTAAATGCTTCGGCGGCGGCGAAGTGAAGCAAGAAGGGAAAAACATGGAGGAAGCATACAGAAGATCGCAACAGAAATCTCGGCGCTCAGCTCCGTGCGGCATGGAGTATGATTGCAAAAAAAATCGCCTTTATAAAGGCGGAAAACATTCTCAGAAAAAGAGCTCAAACCTCAAAAATAAAAAATATTAAAAAAAAAAATCACTTTCCAAAAATCTAGAACGGCGCAATATGGGAAATTTTAGGATTTTGGGAAATTCCCGGGAAATACAGTATTAAAATTCTGAAAGCTATCTCATTGTGTCGGCAGAAACCGGCCAATCAGAATAGGAGCGACAGTGAACCATTAAAACCTATGGAAAAACTATTGACCAATCAGAATTAAAGGCGGGACAGTTCAAAATACAGTAAAAATGCTGGAAAAGAGCTGATTGGCTGAGCTAGCGGGGGTTGGCTACCCCCAGCCAATTCAGAAGGCGAGTACTTCTCCCATTGTAGTCTATGGAGAGATGGGGCGCAATGACAATCTGGCCTCAGCGCCGTGCGGCATGGAGTATGAATAAAAAAAATAATTTTTATTAGTTGTAAAATATCCTCTGAAAAAGAGCTCAAACATTTTTATAAACATAAATCAATTCAATCCCGAACAACGCGTTTTCGCCGAGACCGGCCTACATGGGAAATTTGCAATAGAGAGAATTGCCGGGAAGATACAGTAATTCAATTTGTAAGCTTTCTCATTGGTCAGGCATAAACCAGCCCAATTTCCAGAAAATTAAAAGGGGAGCGACAAAGACCCATTAAATGCTATGGAGGAGAATTTACAATCAGAATAGGAGCGACAAAGACCCATTAAAAGCTATGAAGGAGAATTGACCAATCAGAATAGGAGGTACAAATACCCAATTTTTACTATGGAGAAGTTTTGCCCAATCAAAATCAAAGGGGGAAAGTTCAAAAGAAGTAAAAATACAGAAAAGAGCTGATTGGCTGAACTAGCGGGGCTTGGCTATCTCAGCCCAATTTCAGAGCGTGAGTACTTCTCAATTGTAATCTTGGAGAGTTTCGGGCAATGCAATCTCGGCGCTCTGCGCCGTGCGGCATGGAGTATGAATTAAAAAATAATTTTTATTAAGTGTAAAACATTATCAGATAAAGCGCTGAAGCCTTCTCTAAAAATTTTTAAGCATTGTAAAATTCCCAAAAAAAGGTTTGTCCGAGGGCCCTGGTTTTAAAAAAGAATTAATAAAATACTGGGGAAATAAATTAAAAACACTTTCGGTTTATTTCTATTTTTTTGGCCGGTTTATGGCGAAAAAAATAAAGAAATAAACATATTTGAAATTTTTTTTATTTCCCCCTATTCTTTTTATTCTTTTTATATATCGCTTCGGGAAAAACACCGTGTTACATTTAACGGATTAATTTTATTAAGGGTGGTTCCTAGGCGCCCTTTATTGGTAAATAAATTTTAACTTAATAAAAATTTTTTTTATTCCAAAACTCCATGCTCGGCAGGCGCGAGGCCCCGACGCTCCAATAGATTGCATTTACGATTTTCCCTTCCCTTTATTGTTTCATATTTTACAGTAAAAAAGGGGGTTAGTTGGAAGTTAAGCTAAGGGCGTGCCTATTTTATTGGCTGGGATTAGGGCCCAAGGGAGCTTCAGAATTACTTTTTCCCGAATTTTTACTGATTTTAACCTTCTCGCCAAGCCTTTGATTTTGATTGGTCAAAACTTTCCATAGGTATTTAAAGGGTCTTTGTCGTCCTATTCTGATTGGTCAAATTCTCCTCCATAGCTTCTAATGGGTCTTTGTTGCTTTCCCATTCTGATTGGCTGGTTTATGCCGACCAATGAGAATAGCTTACAGAATTTGAATTACTGTATTTCCCGGCAATTTCTCTATTGCAATTCCCGATGTAGCGCCCGGTCTCGGCGAAAAAACGCGTTGTTCGGTATTGAATTGATTTATGTTTATAGAATGTTTGGGGCTCTTTTTTTAGAGAATATTTTACATTTTTTAATAAAAAAGTTTTTTGTTGTCATACTCCATGCCGCACGGCGCTGAGAGCGAGATTGCATTGCGCCCATCTCTCCATAGACTACAATGGGAGGGAAATAGCTTGCGTTGTGATTGGTGGGATAGCCCAAACCCCCGCTAGCTAACCAATCAGCTCTTTTCTGCATTTTACTGTATTTTGAACTGTCCCGCCTTTGATTCTGATTGGTCAATAGTTCTCCATAGGTTTTAAAAGGGTCACTGTCGCTCCTATTCTGATTGGCCGGTTTCTGCCGACCAATGAGAAGAGCTTACAGAATTTGAATTACTGTATTTCCCGGCAATTTCGAATATCCTAATTGTTGATGTAGCGGCGTTCTAGATTTTTGAAAGTGATTTTTTTAATGTATTTGTTCGTTTTGAGGTTTTAGCTCATTTTCTTAGAATGTTTTCAGACTATATAAAGGAGATTTTTGATTCATACTCTGCACCGAAATCTTTAATGATTTCTCGCTGTTTTCCAGCTGTCTCGCATTGGAATACATGTGAGGGCAGTCCGCACACACCCATGTCCCGCACTGCGCCCATGTCCCCGCACTGAGCCCCACACAAATGGCGAAAACGCAGGAAACCCTTTTCCCCGCATGTATGGCGCACCTCCTAGGAGGCGAATTTTTAGGCGCAGCGCCACACTGCGCCTCAGTCCCCGCACTGCGCCCCACACACTGGCGAAAGGGGCGGGGACTTATACATAGGGTATGAGCTCACGCCCCAAGCGTCGCCTAAAATCAGGGCGGGCAGGGTTTCCCCCCCGAAAAAAGGGCGCCCGAAAAATGGGCGAGGGTTCATAAATGTCGCCCATAATCTTTCTCCCCAGTCCCTTCAAAGCTCTTTCATGTTCCCTGCCATCAGATAAGAAGTGCAAATAATGCAAGTGAGGCCAGATCAGCTCCAGTCAGCTCCTGGTCATGTCTAATGTAAACTGTCAGACAACCACTTCACTTTTTTGATGACATATATTTAGAAAAGTGATTAAATACCCATTTTGGAGGATCCCAAGTCAACATTAGATCGTGGCAAAACCCCTTTAATTTTGGAATATCGGAACCAATCGTCAGTTTTCCATAGAGTTATGGTTTTAGCATACAATGGTTTCAACGTACAATGTTTGCCCTGGAACAAATTAATATTGTATCTTGTGGACTACTGTATTTATAATTTTACATTCATTTTAAGCAGATATGGTCTACACCCCAATGGGTTATCTTTAGTGGATTTGTTTTGGGACCCTTCTGGCACTAGATTATCTCCTGTCACCTCACATTCATCCTGAATTAGGAAACCTGGTAGAAGTAATGGTAGCAAAAGAAACCTAAAGTGTATTTTTGGAGCTAAGATAAAATCAATTGTGGAGTTTTTGCTTTTTATACACTAAAGCAGTGCTGCTTTATCTTAACAAGTATATCATTAGACGTTGACAAGTATAAATGATATTCCTTTCGGTAAGTCCAGGGACACAGCCACTAGATTGACAATATGGTTTAAATCAATCACTCATGCACGCTGCACTTTCTATGCAGTCTTTCACGTTCGTACTTGTGAATTAAAGTCCTTATGACTGATGGGTTCTCATTAATGTTTCCCTTAATACTGTGTGACATGCAGATGCGGCTCATTTGATTGGCAGAAAATGTTCTCTTGTTAATGGGAGCACTACAGTAACAAGTTGTAAGCAAGCATTAGTATTCCATTGAAATAAGCTTCCCTGTCACCTAAAAACACTGGGATTTTGTTCTTGGCTCAGTCTCATATAGAGTATTTATAGATTTATTTTCTTGAGATATAGCAAACCACATTTAAACAATAAAAAACTCCATAAAGAGCTGAAAACATAAGGGACTATTGTAAAATACACAACGCTGCACCCGATACAATGAAATCATTCATTTACTGTAATTATTATAATAAAAACTACACAACATAAAAGGTAAAACAAAACCGCGGTTGGTCAAAAACATTCATCCAACACTCAATGTATATTAGTTCACAGCTTAAAGAGAACCTGTCACATAGATTATGCCTTCTTTGCTGAGGGCAGCACAAGCTAGTGGCATACATGCTGTTTCCAGCACTGTGCCCCTTATTCCTTAAGATGCTGGAGTTCTAGAGTATTTAATGCTCAAATCTACAGTTTTCAGACAGAAAAGAGTCATGAAAAGAGTCCGTTTAATTCATACCACGCCCACCTGAGGCTAGCCCAGCCCACCTCACAATGGCTTAACCATTACTTTGAATAGGTAGAAACATGTCAGGTGGGCGGGGATAGCCTGGGTGGGCGGTGCTAACACCTGCTCATGAATAAGTTGGACTCTTTTCTGGCTGAGAACTGTCAGATTTGAGCATTAAATACTCCCAAACTACAGCATTTTACAGAATAAGGGACACAGCGCTGGAAACATCATGTCTGTCACTAGCTTGTGCTGTCCTCAGCAAGGGGGGCATAACCTATGTGACAGGTTCTCTTTAACTTGACAACAAGTGCATTATAAAAATATGGCACAGAAAGTCAGGCCTGGCCCACATCTGTGTCAGAGTTTCCATTGGGAGCCTCTAGCACAGACTGCACAAGAAAATGAGCTCAGTGTACAGCACTATTTTTGTGTTAAAATGACAAACACAATGACAGAAACCTGACGGACCCCACGGTAGTCAATGGAGTCAGTGAGAAACTATTGGTGTCATCTTTTAAAGGGGTTTTCCGAGACTTTAAAAACCTCCTTACCATCTCCCACTGTGCTTATTTTGAAAATGAACCCTTACTTACCTTTCCCAATCACCACCAGTCCAGCGCTGCCGAAGCTCAAGTTTTCCCCTCCCAGTCCCTTAATGATGATGGCATGTTAATGGATCACATGCTGTGGCGGCCAACCCACCGACCTCTGTGGTCACATGATGTACATCAAGAAATGAGACTGCTGAGGCTAGAGATTGGTTGCAGCATCATGTGATCAATGAAAGTGACATCATCAGTGAGGGACCCGGGAAGGGGCCCCTGGAGCTCTGACATCGCTGAAACGGTGGTGATGGGAAAGGTAACTATGGTTTAATTTTTTGTTAAAAAATAGTAAGAGTTTGTAGGAAGGATTTTAAAAGTCTTGAAAAACCCCTTCAACAGAGTTGGCACCGCCCCTTCAAAGCAGGCTCTGAACAGACACTAAACACAAATGTTTACTGGGCATTATAGCAACTTTTTCAATGCTCTTTAACTGCTTTTGTTGCCATCTCAGATCAGCAAGATATTACTGCCAAATAAACTTTGCTACATACAGTAGGGAAAAAAAGTATTTAGTCAGCCACCAATTGTGCAAGTTCTCCCACTTAAAAAGATATGAGCGGCCTGTAATTGACATCAAAGGTAGACATCAACTATGAGAGACAAAATGAGAAACAAATCCCGAAGATCACATTGTCTGATTTAGAAAGAATTTATTTGCAAATTATGGTGGAAAATAAGGATTTGGTCAATAACAAAAGATCATCTCAAAATTGTGTTATATATCCTTTGTTGACAATGACAGAGATCAAACATTTTCTGCAAGTCTTCACAAGGTTGGCACACACTGTTACTGGTATGTTGGCCCATTCGTCCATGCAGATCTCCTCTAGAGCAGTGATGTTTTGGGCTGTACCTGGCAACACGGAATTTCAACTCCCTCCATCTGACCATTTGACATTCTCCCAATACTCTTCTGGGTCATCCAAATGCTCTCTAGCAAACTTCAGATGGGCCCGGACATGTACTGGCTTAAGCAGGGGGACACGTCTGGCACTGCAGGATTTGAGTCCCTGACGGCATAGTGTGTTACTCATGGTAGCCTTTGTTACATTGGTCCCAGCTCTCTGCAGGTCATTCACTAGGTCCCCCCATGTGGTTCTGGGATTTTTGCTCACTGTTCTTGTGATCATTTTACCCCACGGGGTGAGATCCTGCGTGGAGCCCCAGATCGAGGGAAATTATCAGTGGTCTTGTATGTCTTCCATTTTCTAATTATTGCTCCCACAGTTGAATTTTTCACACCAACCTGCTTGCCTATTGCAGATTCAGTCTTCCCAGCCTAGTGCAGGGCTACAATTTTGTTTCTGGTGTCCTTCGACAGCTCTTTGGTCTTCACCATAATACAGTTTGGAGTGTGACTGTTTGAGGTTGGGGACAGGTGTCTTTTATAATGATAAGTTATAACAGGTGACATTACTACAGGTAATTAGTGGAGGACAGAGGAGCCTCTTAAAGAAGAAGTTACAGGTCTGTGAGAGCCAGAAATCTTGCTTGTTTGTAAGTGACCAAATACTTATTTTCCACCATAATTTGCCAATAAATTCTTTCCAAATCAGACAATGTGATTTTCCGGATTTCTTTCTCATTTTGTCTCTCATAGTTGAGGTCTACCTATGATGTCAATGGCAGGCCTCTCTCACCTTTTTAAGTGGGAGAGCTTGCACAATTAGTGGCTGACTAAATACTTTATCCCCACTGTATCTAGTATTGAACAGAGTATGCAAAAAATGTCTTTTGACGTAGGCTGCATATACATATACACTTGTTCCTGGAGATATTGCAACCAAAATGAAAATATGTACTGAACTATCCTAGAAAACTTTTCTATTGCAGCACCTAAAGGGGTTGTTGAATACTTTTTGTGAATATTGTATCATGCCTACCCCCTGTGCACCTCCACTCGGCATTATACAGCAAAACCATTTACAGTGCTAATAGCAAATAAGTAGAAGGTCGGGGAATACTTTTCAACAGAAGTGTATATAACCGAATCCATTCTTTCGAAAAATCCCCAATTACACACAGTAAAAAGAGTATTCAACGTCTATAGAGCTTGTTCACACTTTACAATTCCTCTGCGACCATCATAACGTGTGTCCATTAATAGTACTGCTGCAGGCACCATGATTCCCTCAGGCACTATAACTGCAACCTCTGCCCCCTATAAATATGCCAATAAAAAGTTGATTTAGTCAGTGTCTCTTTACCTATAATTGTATTAGGTGGCCTCTTAGAGCTTCTTCAAAATTACGACTAACAAACACTGCACTTGACTACTGCGCAATCCTCCTAGTTGTTTGCAATACAGTTGATTTATTAATTTGACAAGTAGATGAATCCTATAAAAACTTTGTAAGCAACTGGACAAGCGTAAATAAGAACGGAAAGAGACTACTCTGAATTGGAATCAAAAAGTGGAACCAATTTGTTCATAGCTGTCAACATGAATGCAGAGCACAAGGGATTGGATGGTAACCTGGATAGCAGAGACGTATCTCTGTTTCTCATGACAGCAGTGTGTCAAAGGCTAGCAGGCAGGGAAAGGTAGCATTAACCCAACTGTGCTTATCTCTTTAAGTAATGACAGGATGCCTCCTTAAAGGGGTTGTCCAGTTTTAAAAAAGCAGGCTAATTGTTGTAAATTGTAGAAAGTAATCAAAAGATCAGTGTTTAGCTGTTAGAGGCCCATGAAATAAAAATCCTGGAGCATCTTTCTATAGATCTCTGTTATGTGGTTCCATTGTTATTCCTCTTAGAATTCATTACTAATCTGTCAGCTTGGTGTTACCAGTTGAGAGTGCACAGTCTGACATTGTCCAATCAGTGATGACAATCAGTGTTTGGAGGGACACACCCCTGCGGAATGCTAACACCCATCTGACTGATTCAGTAATACATTTCTAGAAAGAATATCAGAGAAACCACACATGAGTTATAACAGAAAGAAAGTATTTACTAAAACAGACAGATCAGAAGATGTCACAGGTCCTCTTTATGGCAAGATGCTCATTTACACTAATCACTGTGTGTTGCAACCTGTTTGCAGGTCAAAACTGTATACATGGACCTTGTACAGGGGCACACAAAACTCTTACTATGGACATACAGTATAAAAACTTTGTAGGCTGCAATATAGTGTCTTTGTGGGTATCTCCTTAATATTGCATATAGTGGAGCAAGCAAGTGTTCTGTATTGTGGATATTTAATACAGTTTTGGATTTTCAACCAGCAATTTTACTTTAAAAGGTTTATAAGTTCAGCAAAAACAACCAATGTATTAAATATTGAGTAGCTTTGCATCTTCTAATTTGCTTTATAATAATTCCTTAAAGGGGTATTTCCACCACAATGATTAGCTTCGAAGATGTTGGCAGAGGTAAATAAAGACTATTATCAAGTACATTGCTATTCTGATTTTGCTTCTTTCCAGAGTTAAAAGGGTTTTCTCACTAGGCTGTTTCATTGAGTCACAAACCGTTTTACACTCACTCTTGGGCAGATTTATCAAGGCAGTTGCACCAGAATTCTGGCTCAATTTGCGCCACATTTATATGTGTTTTTAGACAGTTTCAGAAGCTTCTGCACCTCATCCGACAAAGGGGCATGGCCTCGTAAAAGGGCATGGTTTCACAGAAAAAGTGGCATGGCTTAAATGCAACAAAAAACTTATAGGTGGTACAAACTTAGACTAGACAGATCTAACCTGCACCAGATTTATCAATACTGTGATAAATGTGGCACATTTTAAGACTGTCTAATCTAACTTTGGGTTGTCTAAGAGTTAGACACAATTGATAAATCTGCCCCTCTGTCTCCTGAGGCTGTTGGTGGTTCTATAGCAGTGTAGCATATGTAGTATCTCTGTAAGTAGCTGAGCGGTTACACTGACAATTGTAGGAGATGTTATATCTTCAGTAAACACAAAATACATGTGCTGTGAGGGCTGAAAACAATGGCATTTCTACAATCTTGTTAGAGATAATTAGTTTCCGGCAAAACTCATCCGTTCATGGGGTGATGTCACTACCTATTCTAAGCTTTCTGCTGTAATCATATAACAGAGTTATGGTCAGGGAACCAGGAAATCATAGAAATCTGTGGACACTCAGAGCACATAAATGTCTATTATCTCATGACTAAAGTCAAATCTATTGACCAATGTATTTAGAAAAAGTTTTCATTTAACTGTCCCTTCAAGTTGAAAGTTAATCTTTGTAGTGAGAAAACCTCTTTAAGGCATTTCTGATCTTCTGCTCATGTACAAAAGCTTCCATAGGTTACTGACCACCTCTCTCTGCTCTCATTGCTCCAGCTGACTTGGTCGGATTGTGTAATGAGAAAAAAACTTTTTCTCAGGAGCACAGGACTTTCTTATCTTGTCTCACTGACATAAACAACCTTTCTTACTAAGAGAGGCGGGTAGTCTATCCTGCTGTACATATTTTTAAACCATTCTATTAGCAATGTCCCTCTAAATGGATCAGGGTATGAATAAACGTGGCAAAACCCTTTTAATTTCTGGGAACATACTGTCAAACAGTAACTTGAGCCTGACTTCTATGAGTTACAAGTCTGTGAAATGTTATGAACACCCAAAATAAATGGTTTTGCCACAAAGTAAAATTTGCGTGGAAAAGTTGCATAATTGAAATTAACAAACATTTGCACCATTCACAAAATTTTTAAAAAATCTGCACCATTTTTTTTGCTGCCCTTTGTGTTCCATTGTTTCCCACTCATCCCCAGGGTATGACCGGGGGCAAGTCCTCAGCCCCTGGTCAACTCTCAGATATCACCTCCCCCTCTCAGCATACTGATCTTAAACCCCCGGGGCTTCACTTACTCCTGTCCTGTACTCTTAAAAATTGTAAAACAGAGCAAATAACAAAAAAGAAACCTCAATAGGTCTGGCATTGAGAAAAAAAAAAAAAACAAAAAACACGGGTTTTGGGTTTCCTCGGGGATTTAAACCTGGGACCCTTTCCTGGGGCAAAAACTGTCCCTCTCACTCCACAATTTTTTAAAAAAACAAACCTTCTTTGACTACAGAGAAAAAGGGCCTGGTGAGTCTCTTGCTGGTCACATGATATCAATTAAAACAAACACACACGTCCCCTTTTTGACACAAGAGCTGAGGACTGATACAGGGGGGTATGAAAGGGAAACGTGGAAAACCCCCTTTTAAGGGTTTTTGGGATTTTGCAAAATGTCAAAGAGTAAATTTTTTTATTTTTTCCCTATTTCTAGGTTTTAAAGTCTGTCAATTACTGATCCCCCAAAAAAGTTAATTTGTTTATTACTTTTTGACAGACCAGTATTTTAAAGGGTTTTGCAGTATACTAAAAGTTGATCTCTTTTCAAATGTAAGGCTTAATACACGTGCAACAGACTTGCTGCACTAAATCTGCAGTAAAATCTGCAGATTAACCTGTCCTACAGATTTTGCCTTCTCCCCTGAAGTCAATATAGAAGATTCTGTAGTAAAATCTGCAACAAAATCCGCAGCAAATCCGTTGTATTTGCATTCACCCTAAGGGTCGTTCACACGGTTTTTCTGCCGCGTATTGGGGCGTACTGCGGCCGGGTTTGCGCTTCGTCGGGCAAACCGCGGGGACCCAAATTCGGAATCACAGTTTCATTGGAACAGTGGGGTCCCTCGCCCCCCTGTCGGGAACCCCGCGGGGGGAGAAAGGACATAAAATTATTTACGGCGCGGGACGCCCCCTAAAAAAATGCATTGTCTATGGGGCCCGGGAGCGGGGCCCCCCGCCGCACTCCCCCCGCCCCCGTCCCGCCCTTTAAGTTTATATGGAGGATTCTGTACGTAAAACGCGCAAAAAAATCCGCAGCAATAACCGTGTTTTCACACGGCCTAAATTTTTTTTAATTTATTTTTTTAGTTATATAAAACAGACATAAAAACACAAATATTACAGCGAAGATACAATTCAAGGCACAAGAAGACGAGAGTGCATCTGTGTGGCATGATTTCTCATATAAGTCATGACCTATCAGATGCGCAACTCACATTGAAAACCCACTGAGAGGGAAATGGTAAGCTAGTGCAGTGACATGTAATCTATATTCACTAATGGGAGATTTACAGGTTGGGTCAGGACAGGCAGCAGAGGCATGACTTGAATGCAAAGCAGAGAAGATTTCCCAGTGAGGTAAGTAGTGTACAACTGAAACAAAATACAACCGTGTGGAAATAACATTATACGGGGGTGTAACTAGCAGGGGAAGGGAGCTGGCAGTGCCAGTGTCTCAGCTGCTTGGTGTTAGGGGCAGCATTTACTCCTAAAGCATTAGCCCATTTTCAGATTTTTGCTTTTCATTTTTTCCTCCCCATTTTCCAAAACTAATAATGTTTTTTTTTTTATCTTTGCACCTACATTGACATATGAGGACTTGTTTTTTGTGTGGGGTGAGATGTACCCTGTTTCCCCGAAAATAATACATCCCCCAAAAATAAGACCTAGTGCATTTTTTTTATGCAATTCAGAGTTTGGCTGCTCATGCTGATGTTTGTGATGAAATTACTACAGTATATTAATACATGTTGATTTGTTGTTCAAAATAAGACATCCCCTAAAAATAAGTCTTAGCTCGTCCTTAGGAGCAAAAATTAATATAAGAGCCTGTCTTATTTTCGGGGAAACAGGGTACCTTTTAAAGGGGTTTTCCTATAAAATGAATATGCGCTGCACAGGTTGCGAGTCAACCTTGCATGAGAATGAAGAGTGTGGCGCTTGCAGCCATCTTCACGATTCCCTTCGACAGGCTTTCCAACTATCGCGGAGTGAGTGTGCTCGGCGATATTGGGAACGCCCATCGAAGTGAATGAAGAGGACTGCTGCAGGCACCCCTCTTCTTATTCCTCGGCACATACTGTGCACCTGTAAAAAGATGTGACGGAGTGCTGTTGAAAGTACATGCTGGACAGCGCGTACTTTTAACAGCAAGTGCATAGCAGCATGCATAGGTACACACCGCTATATGCCATTGAGCATACCTTTTCAGGATGTGTACGCTGCCCGGGAGGACATCATCCAGGTAAGTTGTGTACTTACCTGCTCCTGTCTGGCTTCCGGTATCTTCAGGCTCCTGCTTGTTTACTTCCTCCTGAAGCAGGAGACAGGCTGTAGGAGTTGTCCGCTACAACAGAGGTCCCCAACTCCAGTCCTCAAGGCCCACCAACCGGTCATGTTTTCTGGCTTTCCTAAGAAATGCATTGGTGATTTAATTACTGTCAGTGCATTCTGTGGAAGATCCTGAAAACATGACCTATTGGTAGGTCTTGAGGACTGGAGTTGGGGAACACTGCGCTACAGCCTGTCTCTGGCCATAGGAGGAACGGAGGAAGCAGACTGCAGGAGTTGTCCCCTGTAGACTTTTTCCTGCCCCCTGAGGTCTGTGTCCTGCCCCCTGCAGTCTGTCTTCTATCCCTTCCAAAGGCAGGCCTCAGGAGTAGTCCCCTTGCAACTGTCTCCTGTCACCTGCAGCATGTCTCCAGCAGTCACAGAAGGCTCGAGACATGCCCTGGTGGGCAGGAGTTGCCTCCTTGTCTCCTGCCCCTTGCTCTTCTTGTCTCCCGCACCATGTCTCTGGTGGTCACAGGAGGGCAGGAGATAGGCCACAGTGGCAGAAGTTGCCCCCTGGAACCTGTCTCCTGCCCTCTGCAGCATGACTTTTGCCTATAGAAATAGCCTATCCAGCATTCAGGAAAGCTGGGTGATACTCTGTCCCCCAAATGGGGCACCCAGTTTTCCTATCATGGAAAGCTGAGTGTTACCTGTGGGTGATGGATGTCCAGCTTTCCTAGATGCTGAATAGGTTCTCCAGCCTATGTATTTGTATATGTGTAATGTTTATTTATTTACAGGTTCTAATTTTTTATTATAAAATGGTCAAAGAGAATTGTTGTCGGGGAGTGTTTATTTAAATAAGTTTTTTTTTTCTCCATTTAATTCCAGTGTTAGTAATGGAGATGTCTGACAGATGCCCTTTCATTACTATCACTCATGCTTCGTGTCAACCAGCGTTGGCTTTTGTCACCCCAAGGCCGAATCTAACCCTCTGGCACTATTACCCCAGTACCTAATGCACCAGGAACACTGGGAAGAGCCGGGTATTGAGAATCTAAACATAGGCAATCCAGTTTGGATTCTCAATAAATAAATGATTTTTTTTTTTTAAATAAAAAGGTAAAACCAAGAGCTGCAGCCTGATACTATCAGAATGGAAAGGTCCATAGATACTGGTCTCTTCCCATTCTAAAAATACCAACCCGCAGCTTGCCCAGAAGCGGCCCATCACATTAGGAGGTCCACTTCTGATGGTAACCTGGCTCTTCTTTTATTACAGAATCGTTACTGATGGCTAAAATATAACTTTTAATACTCAATATATCTTAAAATCCAAAGAAAAAACACATTCCGATATTTCAAACATGTATGGACAAAAAGGTCTCTAGATATCTAGACGAAATAGGAGTTTTATCACCAACATACTTTACACAACCATGACAACGTCATATACACTCATGGTTAGTTGTTCAATGCAGCATCCTCCCAATGATAGTGTTCATGATCCACCAATGCCACACCTGAATAAAAGATGAGGAATAATAAAGAAAAACGATTCTACCCCTATTAAGTAGTCTACCAATCTCCTAAAACCTGCATATAAACAGGGTCATTGCCCCGACAGGGGCAGCCCCGTTAAACTAACTCCGGCCCTAACGAGACCCTGCAATCTCCCTATTTCCTTCACGCGGATCAATGATTCTTTAAAAATACAGAAAAATAAAAGCAGATATTCAGTATCAATTTAAAAATTTCCTGACGCATTTCCCCCTCTTGTGCCAAAAAATTATGCACAAGAGGGTTCATCAGGGGAAGCAGGTCAATGAACTGATAGGAGCTATAGATATAGTGTATGGTTATGATGAAACCAAGGAGACCGATATTGTCCCAACAGACTAAGACCAAAAGTGCTGCTTTTAAAGGTTTCCTTCTCCTCCCACCTGCTTCCGTTACCTAATAAAATATACAGGCAGAAGAAAAAACTCACCAGCACAGACAGAGCACGCCCGGGAGTTCCGGTGTCTACCAGATGCTACTGCGCATGCGCCACATAAGCACGGATTCCGTACGGGTCTAACAACACTATGCGCATGCGCCCGCTAATATGATTAATAAATGTTACCGCACAAGCGCCACACATGCCAGCATCCCGTAAGTGTCTATCGTCTTTCTGCACATGCGACTGCAAGTATGATTTCCGAACAAGGTTTTAATGATACATGCGCCCCTATTCCAATTTGGCTGGCATCCTTGATAACTATACTAACGAACGCCACCTATCCATCTCCTGCACCCCCTGAAGATCATGTCTGCGGCTTGCAGGGATTGCAGGGTTCAACCTGCACAATATGATTCTTGGGTCTACCAACAACAGGCAAAGCACAATCCCCAGAGGGATGGTTCTCTACATGCCGAAGGAGATTGTGCCTATAAGCAGTACTCTGTACCCCCATCTCCCACCCATCCCCAACATTGTGTTATGCATCATAGCGCCAATGCAAAATACAACACCCACCAATAACCCTATTGCCCGCTCATCTCCACCTATCAACTCATAGTCTCCACCTAGTACCCAATATCCTCATCACCTCCACCTATCACTCCCCTCCACTTATAACCCCAAAACCTCCTACGTGCACCTATCACCCCATAACTTCCCCACCTGTCACCCCATGTGGAGTTAGCACAGGTAGGGAAGTGCTGGGAAAATTAGAATTCTAAGATATTTGTGTGGTAAATTTTGAAGGAATGAGTTGTGGCCAATAGAAGTAAGCCATCATGGTGGTCTGGACAGCATTCAGAAGAAAAGGGAGAGAGAACAACTCCAGTCATATCTCCAGTGAGTCTGTGGATCCTGTGTAAACTGGTATCTACCACTATATGGTCACTGTATGGCGGTAATATTGGTAGAAGTGTAATGTTTTTGGTTCAGGCACAGGTTGACAGCATTTCCCAGCTCTCCCGAATCCTAAATAGGCTATCCAACATCCAGGAAAGATGGGTGATGGCAGTCCCCTCAATTAGCTTTCTTCCAGAGCTGCTACACAGTTGGGTGCAGTGGGCATGACATTTTGTGAAGGGGGTGTGTCGCTGGATATAATGAGGGCGTGGTCCATTTAAATGCTCAAAATCTCCCTAATTACTGCTTTCAAAAGTTGCCAAGTATGGTACAGATGTTGCAGAACTAAACAGAACAGATATTGCACCGTGATATCATGGCACAGAATGATATCTCACCTTTTTCAATGCTTTCCAATGGCATTTGTTTACAGATCAGAGCAGATAACACAAAAACCCGTGATATCATGTACTCTGCTACATCTGTATATTGACATCTTATTAGACAGAGTGTAACAGTACAATCAAGGCAGCCATGTAAGTCTTCATTAGGCCCTCAGCTGCCATGGCAACCAAATAATGGGAGGAGGGATTGGGTTGCATTTAATGGTAAAATGGCAAGGATTTGAGCTGTTCCCAATCTTGGCCACTAGCAGCAAGTGCCAGCTGTATGTAATAGCCGGGACCCGCCACAAGTGGAAGTGGCTCAGCAAGTGAGTCTACTTCATTCTCTCTTACCACTGTTTGGACATTCAGTTTTGCCCTTATGTGCTAAGGGGTGAATATGCCTTTTTTTATTTAGGACTAGGTTAACAAACTAAACCTTAGCCCCAGGTAAAGGAAAACCGTGGTATGATATGAACACCTAGTTTAAGAATTCCTTCAAATTCTGCCAAAAACCTGACTTAATTATGCTTCGATGTTTACCATCCATTTAAAGCATCAAATATAAATTCATGTTGTATAGACAAGAAAAGATGTTTTGTGAACTTGATTGCTCAACTCATTAATCACAGCACGACATAATGTTAGCATATTGTACTTATAAGATGCTTCCCAATAAAAATGTCAACAGGCAAACAAGGAGAACTGTAGACAATTTCGAGGAAAAAGATCAACCATTAAGATACAGAATTACAGATTTCATTTGCTGTTAAATTAGATTTATGCTGCTATAATAAGTTTAATTCACAGATACATCATTGTCATTTAAACACTGCTAGTTAAGGGAGCATTGCCAATCTGATTTTATGAATTACCACCAAGTCACAAGTTACATAACTTGACCTTAGCTTGGGAATTTGTCCAGATGTCCTCTGTCTTGAAAGATCAAAACTTTAACCCCTTAATCCGAACGCCTGAAAAGTAGTTAATGACCAGAACATGTTTTTAGTTTTTGCCTCCTTGTGTTTCAACATTTGTAACTTTTTTATTTTTTCAATAACGTAGTTGTGTGGGGCCTCATTTTATTTGAGAAAAGTTGCACTTTATGGGGAAATAGTTTAAGTTCACTTATAAATAATTGCAGAATGTTTTGCAATTTTTTTGTTTTTTTTTTGTTTTCTTTACATTTTTTTTATGCCATTCACATTTCACATTTAATAACTTATTAAATTAATTCTACAGGTTATTTCGGTCATGTGGATACCTAATATGTGTAGGTTTTTTTGTGTGAGCAATGTATGCACAATTATTTTTTATTAAATATTTTTATTTTATTATTTATTTTTTCTTTTTTTTTACACTTTTTATGTTTTTTACTTTTTAAAAAAAAATTCATGAAGGGAGTACTGTTTTCCTTTTTTTCCCCACTTAGTAATGTATTAGCATATTCATACATGCTAATACAGTATATTCTGTGTCAGGACTGCACACAGTCTTCCCTGATAACTGGCTTCTTACACAGACAGTCTTGGGGCTACTCTGGGTCTCCAGGGCTGACTGTGCAGCCGTTCCCCGGGCTCTGTCGAGTCACTGGGCGTTCCAATCACCCGACAGAGCAGGGAAACCCTTTGATTGCGTTGTGGTGACGAACTGCGGCAATCAAAGGGTTAAAGCACCGGGGAGCGGAGGTTTCCCCCACTCCCCAGTGCTTGCAGAAGCTGCACTGGGATCAGGGCTGTGTAGTACAGCCCCAATCTCAGCGCTGCTGCGGCACCCGGTGCCACAAACTCTGATGTCTGCAGCGACGCCAAAAAAAAACGTCGCTGTCGACGAACGACCTGAAATGCCCGCCGTCAAAAGACAGTGGGCGGTCGTTAAGGAGTTAAAAGCTCTCACTGATAATGCACGATAGCTCACCCACGAGGATTTCCCACTACGAGAAATCATGGCATATTGCTAAGGTATGCGGTCACTTCTTACCGTCATTGGTGGCAGTCCGAGTACTCGGCCCCTACTAATCCTTGGAATGAAGGATTTATCTCAAAGATTTTTTTTAATTGGTTCTGGTAAGATCATTGTAAATTAAAACCACTGTATGTGGAAACCCTAACTCTATGGAAAACTATTAATTGGTTCTTAAACCCACAAAATTTCTACATTGAAAATATTGTATCCTGAAATCATTGTAACTTGAGGGAACGCTATACCATAATTTTTCCTGAACCCCTAAGACAATATGAACCTTAGGGTTACTTCAGCACTAGTTCAGTATATTTGAAGCATGTTTCTTTGTTAGTTTATTCTTATGCACAGTGGGTTTGACAGATGATGTAGCATATTGATTGCCAGGCGGTAGAACATTTTATATTAATGGAACATCAATTCTTGGCATCCAGAATGGAATTATTATTAGAAATTCTATTAGATTTTACAATATTCTGATATCCAAATTATAATGATATGACATATCAAGTTTATTGGCTTTATAGGTAGTGATTACTTTGATTAATATGCCGTAGGTCTGGCATGTAACATTCCAATGTAATGCATTTAGTGTATTGAGATTTCACTACAAATTAGGGTAGTTTTGTATTGTGTAACCATACCAATCAGCAATAAATAAGCTAACCGATGCAGCTGTTGGCCACACATCAGCAAACAACAGAGACGTGCATAGAGCAATATATAGAGGAGCACCATGACCCCATAAATTTGTACTGCTGGATTATGACTCCATTCTACTAATAGGTTGGATAGGGCTGTGATACAGTCGTGTGAAAACAGTGACCGACAGACTCCATTGACTTGTCTCGTCAAGGTTTCCATCATTTTGACAGCAAGAAAAGTGATTGCTTGCTACTCTATTCTTATTACCTTCCAAGGTTTCTTTGGCATCTTACTAGTCTAAAGCAATTAGTCATCCTGAGAACTAGCAGAAGCTTGGAATCAAAGCTAAAGCAAAATATAATTATTGATGTAGCAACTTGGCAGCAGTGTTGGTCTGGGGTGCCTAAGGCCCACCAGTGGAATTTCATTTTGGGGGCCCAGCTGTGGAGTTGATTCTGGGGGAACACCTTACATCTACTGTACATGCCTCTTATACTCTGTCTCTTGTTTTTACCCCTTTCTCTCTGCCTCTCCCAAGGATGTATATGCAGCTAAAAGAAACGCCAGGTCTGCCATGCTCAGGGGCCCATTGAGAAGACCAGTCCAAAATTACGTACTTTACTAAATATAGCAGAAATTACTAATAATTATAAGTAATGACCTACAGTCCAATAACTATGGACATTGAATCAAAAAGCAGGTCTAAAGTGGCCATACACATTAGATGAAGGTTGACTAAACCAAATTGCAGCTTCAAAGATATATGTAGGTGTCTCAAATGTCCTGGTAGATGTCAGGAGAAAGTGGAATTGCACATGGTAAATTTCAACATGACTTTTCCTTTGTTTCTGCAGAAGAAAGCACTGCACAAGTAGTCTGGAAAGGGCTTTCTCCCCTAGTCTGGTAGCGCCTTTCTACAGTACAGTGCAGTACTATATGTTCTGTACTGCTCTCTACACATGCCAGGGAGAGGGCACCAGATGAGAATAACTGTATTTTTTTTCTGGTTCAGTATGTTTAAAGTACATGATCTAAAGAAGCTTCTATTTTCAACATAAATTTCCAGCAGCTCGTTCTGATGTTATATGTAAAGAATATTGTATGTGAAGGGACCACTGTACTGTAACATCAACTAAACACATCCTGTTTGCTGCTGTCACGCTCCATGCCATGATCCTCTTAGGCATGGCTGTGTCTCTACTGTGTCCCCAGTTCCTTGCACCTGCTGCGGTCCTGTCTCATGCCTGCTGTGTCCCATGTTTTACTCACCTGTCCGCATTTCTGTCTGTGTCTGCATGTGCCATCCATAGGGCATGCGCGCTTCTTGGTCTGCATTTAAAGGGACAGTGTACCGATTACCTGTCCAATGACCTACGAACTCCTGTGTTATAAGGAACTTCCTGTCTCTGTTACTAGTCAGTTCATACAAGTCCACCTGAGCTCCTGACCTCTGCTGCCAGTTACTTCTTTTCCTGAGTTAACCCCTGTGTTACTTGCAGTTAACCCCTGAGTTACATGCATATCTACTCCTGCTATAACTGCTGAGGCACCAGTCTATTATTGGCTATGTACATTACTTCCTGCTGTTATTCTGCCCTTGTACCAGTCCGTTACCTGTTTGGCATCTGTTACCTGTCTACGGCTACACCTGCTTTGATCTGTCACCTTTACCTATACCCGATGTCCTTGTCTTGCACATCAGCTGTCACGTTAGGGGTAGTGACCTGGGGTCCCCCGCAGTGAAGTCTGTCCAGGCTTGCAGCGGGCTCGGGTGAAGACCGGGGTTCCCATTAGACTCTGCTCCCTGGCGTGGTCACTACATCACCATCTATGCTCACAGTGGTCCAGAGGATCCACAATACCCGGCGTTCTTCGGTGTCAGTCCTAATCGATCCGAAGATATGTGACAGTATATGTGTATATATACACACACACATGTATATACATATATAAATACACACACAGTAGTAGATACTCAGCCAACAGACTGTGACTGTAATAGAACTTTAAGGGGTTTTGCCGCCACAGGTTATGCCATCAATGTCAGAGAGGTGCAGATCCCCGAAACACCCTGTTCTCGATGGAGAAATGGCCACGTTTGCGCAGTCACCGTCCATTCATTTCATTGGGAGTTCCAAGCACAGTACCAGTTGCATTCCCATTACAATAAATGGAGTCTAACTGCTGAAGTGCGGACACTTTTCCATTCAGAATGGGAAGTTTCATGGGCCCCACACTTATCTGACATTGATGGCATATCCTACCGATATATGCCATCAATGCTTCTGCTGGCAAAACCCATTTAAGGGCAAATTGAACTTCATATGCAGTATATAAATATCTCTCTGCTATACTGCTTATTGCAGAATATAGTGTAGTGAGTTTAGTACTACGCACATCACGCTGTATGTTCCTGTACAGTACTGCAATTTGGGTGTGGGTAGTGAAGCATTGTTCTGCCTTAATCCCCTCTTCCCCAAGCTGGTGAATGTGGGCCACAGTGTCCACTCGGTATCAACAATTAGATATGAAGCCCCCCTCTATTGGCCCACACATATAAATGCCTTGTATCATGCAGTCTTTCAAAAACATGATAGCAGTGCCTTGGATCGTCCCAGGATTTTTTAAACTCACAGATTGCCTCTTTTGTAAGCAGAATGGCACTCAGCCATAGGGTTCTCTTCACGTCTGACCTCAGCCACCTTTATTCTTAACACAGGTTTAGGTTACAGATCATAACACAAATAAACATCCAGACCATCTAGCCACTAATTACACATCAGAGTTTGACTTACCATCCAGCACCAGTAGCACTACACTCTCACCATACAGTATAGGCTTCCCTCAAGCCTCTGGGGCCAGAGCTTCTCTCCAGCTCTACTGCTGCTCCAGCTTCTGGCAGCAACCAAGCCCCCTGGCCACCTGTAGTGACAGGCTTTTAATAGGTCTTGTAAGACTGGAAAGGCCAGGTCCTTGGTGGTATGTTTGGTATATTTGCAACAGGAATCTTGTTTGCTGTACTCCACCTAGTGGCAGGAACATGTGACTGCCTGCAGGTGCTCTGCTACAATATATACAGTGTCTCACAAAAGTGAGACACATCATCTTACTGTATGAGCTGTCCCAAATTGTTTAAAGGCATAGCAATCCTAGTGTATATAAACTTTTGACTTTGCAGAAAGTAATAAAAAGGCCTTAAAAAGTCTCTCTTTCATTATTCTGGAATTTGGCAAATATAAATAATTTTGGTAATCATAATTGACCTAAAATGGATAAGGTTTATTCTGACTTCATGTCAGATAGTGAGATAAACATGGATGTGTGTCTTTTTATATAGTGTATGTAAACTTCGGGTTTCAACTGTATAGATATATATATAGACAAATACTTCAAATACTTCAAAGTGATGTATTAAAACATCTCAAGGTGTTCAAATTCTAAACTGGGACTAGCTTTGAGATTACCATGACAATAAAAGTAAAGCCTCTACTGCTCTTTCCTATTACCGCCAATGTATGTGTACACAGTTTGAAATGAAATATTCCAATGTACAGTACAGTAGGAATTGAAATGCCTCAGGCACACATTTCCTACATGACTCCACTACTTCCCTTCCGTGTTAAAATCAGTCATGTCTGCAACAGTGTCATAAATCATATAGACACCCTGCCATGTGATAGATCAATGCAGTGTGAAATCCCTTTTGACATTAGGAGGGTGAAGTTATGAAACAAGTCTTCAGATGTAATTGGTAGAATGACTGTAGTTTGGCAGCTCAACAAGAAAGGTTTTACAGATAAGCTCCCTACTTGTTACACCTTCAATTTCCTAAAACGTGAAACAGATGCGATCTGCTACAATCATTTTGGATATAATGCTGTAATACATATAAAGCAAAAAATACCTCTATAAACTCCACAAGTCTGTCATTGTATGAACAACAAGCTTGTCATAGAACTGGAGATCCCTTTAACACTCATTTGGAAATCCTCTATATTATATGACTAATAATGATGTATCATTTTGGTCATTTATTTTTAATGGACAAGACAAATGTATATTTTATAATATACAGAAGCCTGTTTAAAAAAGGTTCTTTATGATGACCGCATCTATTGAGTGTTGAGTGATTCAGGGACAGAATCAGGTAGTGGTAGGAATAAGGGAAAATGGCCAAAGTACAGATTCCTAAGCGGTTGGCTATTTTATCCAGTAGAACAGAATCCATCAGTAATCATAGGCAACGGGACTCATTAATCCAGTTTTTTACATGTAATCTAGTATACAGTAGGGAGCGCAGTTATTCTCTTTATATGGTAGTTGTAGGCCATTTTACATATACATATTGCATGTTTACTCTCAGAGTGTATCCTAAAACAAAATTTCCTACAGTAGGCTTGGGGTGCATAGGAAACCCCCCGATGGGCCCCTGGGCATGGTAGCCTCCCAGGAATGAGACTGCTTTTCAGAGAGAAGAGCAGGTAAAGAGAGGCAGAAAGCAAGAGACAGAGTGCAAGAGCCATGTTTAGTCATGTTTAATAGCTGTAGAGTGGGTCTCCAGAATCAACTTCACTGATGAGCCTTAAAAATCAACTCCACTGGTGAACTCTAAGAATCAACTCTACTGGTGAGCCCTAAGAATCAACATCACTGGTGAGCCCTAAGAATCAACTCCACTGGTGAGCCCTAAGAATCAACTCCACTAGTGAGCCTTAAGAATAAACTCTACTGGTAAGCTCTAAGAATCAACTCCACTGGTGAGCCCTAAGAATCAACTCCACTGGTGAGCCCTAAGAATCAACTCCACTGGTGAGCCCTAAGAATCAACTCCACTGGTGAGCCTTAAGAATCAACTCCACTGGTGAGCCTAAGAATAATTCCACTGGTGAGCCCTAAGAATCAATCCACTGGTGAGCCCTAAGAATCAACTCCACTGGTGAGCCCTAAGAATCAACTCCATTGGTGAGCCCCAAAATCAACTCCATTGGTGAGCCTAAGAACTCCACTGGTGAGCCCTAAGAATCAACTCCACTGGTGAGCCATAAGAATCAACTCCACTGGTGAGCCCTAAGAATACAACTCGAGAGACCGAAGAATCAACACCAATGGTGAGCCCTAAGAATCAACTCCACTGGTGAGCCCTAAGAATCAACTCCACTGGTGAGCCTTAAAAATCAACTCCACTGGTGAGCCCTAAGAATCAACTACACTGGTGAGCCTTAAGAATAAACGCCACTGGTGAGACCTAAGAATTCCACTGGTGAGCCCTAATAATCAAATCCACTGGTGAGCCTTAAAAATCAACTCCACTGGTGAGCCCTAAGAATTCCACTGGTGAGCCCAAAGAATCAACTCCACTGGTGAGCCTTAAGAATCAACTCCACAGGTGAGCCCTAAGAATTCCACTGGTGAGCCCTAAGAATCAACACCACTGGTGAGCCCTAAGAATCAACTCCACTGGTGAGCCCTAAGAATCAACTCCACTGGTGAGCCTTAAAAATCAACTCCACTGGTGAGCCCTAAGAATTCCACTGGTGAGCCCTAAGAATCAATACCACACGTGAGACCTAAGAAACAACACCACTGGAGAGCCCTAAGAATAAACACCACTGGTGAGCCGTAAGAATCAACTCCACTGGTGAGCCTAAGAATCAACTCCACTGGTGAGCCTTAAAAATCAACTCCACTGGTGGCCCCCTGGCACCACAGTTCGACACTGGTCTACAGTGATCTGTAATGTGCCAGCTATGCCCAATTACTTCCAAAAGGACAATCTGATCTGGCAGAGTTTCTTGGGTTAATAACTGTTTCAGCACTATTGAAACCAAATTCATTTCTATAAAAGCATTGTAGTGGAAAATTTCAAATAAGAACATGTCTCAGATAATACATATATTTCTACCTTCAAGTGAGCTTTTTCTTAATAAAAAAAAAGTTCCCAGATTATGAATTTATGACAAAGGGGCTCAGACACAATACTAAGCTCCACAAATATGAGAACCAATGATGATAAACCTCAAGGACTGCCACCTAAGTTATTATCTAGCAACCTATGTAACTGTAAATGTAGCAACACTGTATCAAAAGGAATAAAGATCTCAAATTTCTTGATTTGTACCATATTTGGAATGTACTGCAAATGACTGTATTCACCATTTAAGGTCCTGTAATTCTATTTCATGTTCAGTCATTAATAGGCGTTGTGCAATTCATTTTTTAGAGTTAATAATAAACTACAGGAAAAGGGGGAATATATTACATTGTTAAAAGTCATCTTACACAGGAAATGAATTCCCCAGGCATCCAAAGAGAGATTTGCCATCTGTGTATATCCCTTGGGTAGAAAATAAAGTGTAGCCCAGGCATGAATTCCATCTTGCCAGGTAACACTATTGCTGTCAGGTGGATGAGATGAAATGAGAACTATGATGAAATAGTTAAATGACATGGATAATTCTGGTATATAAATGAATGAATGAAGGTGAGAGGTTTCTTAAAAAGTTCCACATGAAATGTCATATGAGAAAGACATTTCTGAATGACATGCAAAATTAGAAAACATTTCTGTAAACTGTTCATTTAAAAGGATCTCCATTCTTAATGGACCGTTGACACTTGTCATTTGCATAGCACTTTAAACACCACGAGAATTGCATCAAAAACCACATGGGAAAAATGCACAAACTTGTTGAAGTGTTTTTTTGTTCGCCCAAAAGCACCTTAAAGGCCCCTTCACAATTAAATTTTGCATAGTGTTTTTTGGGCCAAAAAGTGTTTAAAAAAAATGATGTATGATTGTTCCAAAACGTAAGAATATGATTAATCTTTGTGAAAATGCCCCTTTTAAGGACTGATAAAAAGGTGGAATAAGAGGAATATGGGGCTCATATCTAAAGTCTTCAATGCTTCCTTATGAATGCAGAATAGCCACCCTTTTTGTATATTATCTATAGATCATACATAAGTATAGTGTTGGTAATAGTAGTCCACTGCCTTTTTATTGCCCACATATTATGGCATTTTCACCAGATTGTCCATAGATCCAGAGCCATGTCCCATTTGAGCTAATGGGCACCAGGAGGGTTATTAAGTACCGCTCATCCAGCTTTTCCATCTTGGTTGGCTTGGGGTAGCCAGATATATGTGAACCAGGTGTTAGTTAAATTGTGAATAAGAGTCCTGAAATCTACCTCGTCTCACCAGAAGCATGAATGGCTACCATGTTCTTCAAACATTACACTCCAGCTCTGCTTGTTGTGTATCTAGAGCTGATTTCCACTGTAGTAGGGATAAAATGGATAAAAGTTTCAAGCAACTAGGCCAATGAAAAAAGAAGACCACCAGGTGCTTGCTACATGTAAATATTCTAAGGCAAATGAGTCATAATATAAGGCTTTGTTCACATATGCGTCAAAGGTTCCATTACGAACATGCAGACAACACAGCAGAAACCCGACAAACCCATCGTAATAGGGGCCGTTAGGCGCCATTGATGTCTGTTATGAAACGTATCCTTTTCTGTCCATTTTCACCTCTCCAGTATAGGTTCTGAATGGAACCTCCACCGCAGATGTAAACCAAGCCTAACTCTTTAAACAATATACTTCATATCATTTTTTGTCTATTTGAAATAAGGAAAATTAAATTTTTATATTCATTACAAACTAGTACATTTAATACACAATCCTATCACAGAATTTCTGAATACCTTCTCTTTAGCCGTGAATGAAACAGAACCTGGCATCTCTGTTTGAAACAGGTGTCTTCTCCATTAAACCAGAGTGATCTATGTTGCTATTAGGAAACTACATGAGGCATGGACTCCACATCTGGAGTCATGTAAAATGACACAGAGGCAATAATTTGCTGTAAATTATGACAAGAAAGCTCTTTTTTTCAGAAATGTGATCTAAGCTTTTTTTTTTCCAGTGTTACATTGAAACTTCTATATTGCTGGATTTACACACAGCATATTTTGAAAAAATGCCACTGTGGTTTTAATGCCATTTCTTGAGGCAAAGTCAGAAATGGATTCAACAGGAAAGAGAAGTAAAGGTCCTTCTTTTGAATATCCCTTTCCTTTTGAATACACTCCTAGCTTTGTCTCAAAAAAGTGAATAAAAAAAGCCACAAAACCCCAGTGCTTTTCTGAAAAACACTGTGCGTGAAACCACAATGATGCCTCCTTCACATACATCTTTTTTCTGTATTTGTTTCATTTGTAAAGATATTCAAAAAGGCAGTAAAACACTTCAAAAAACACATCTTACATAGTGCATTTTATATTGCATTATAGACTAGAACATCTGGCTTCACAAAAATTGCAACCAGGAATCCCATGAACACCACCATGAGAGCTGTTGTGTTTTTCTGACAAATGCTATTAAAAGGGTGTTCCCACAAAGTAAAGTCTACTGCAAAGGTCGGCCCTCAGTTAGCTGTGAGTCGACCATGCATGAGAATGAGAAGGGCAGCGCTTGCAGCTGTCCTCTACTTTCACTTCTATGGGAGGTCCGAACATAGTCCTCCTCTTTCTCATGCATGGACAGCTCGCAGCTAGCTGAGAGCTGACCTGTGCAGTAGACTTTACTTTGTGGGAAAACCCTTTTAATAAAATCAGGCTATGGAAAACTGCTCACCCCAAACTTACATTTACCTGCTCTGAAAATCCATGGCGTGGAGATGCATCCTGTAAAGGTTCCTTGTTACCTTGTGGAAACCAGTGCAAGCAGCTGTGCTGCCACTGCCTCTGGTATGAAAACCACAAGGATGTATGAAATGTCAAGGATCACATGAATGCAAGGTGCAGAAAAATTGGCTATTACTCTAAGACTAATGAACATTTCTGAATAAAATGTAGTCCCAAAACATACCTTAATTAGAGGGTATCAGATTTAGAACTGCAACAGTGAAAAAAAAAATTGTCAGAAATTCCCTTTAACATGTGTTCATTTGTCTTGGAGTCATACCGTGTTTCGCTGAAAATAAGACACCCCCGAAAGTAAGACATAGCAGAGATTTTGTTGAATTCCCTAATATAAGGCACCCCCGGAAAATAAGACATAGCGGAAATCATTGCTGCAGCTCCCCATACAGAGGACCGTCTCTAAGGCTAAGTTCACACGGCATAATTGCGGGGCATAATTATGCCCAGCAATTATGCCGCGTGTTCGGGAGCTCGTGCCGGTCGGAGTACCCCACGAAATACGGTGTGAAATACATCCCAATTTAAGCCGTGTGATCATAGCCTAAGGGTGAGCAGAGAGAAAGGTGGGGAGGAGGGGGGGGTGTTTCCAAGCCCTGCTCACCCCGAGAAACGGCCCTTGTATATATTGTTGTAGCAGAGTGTTGAAGGACCTGTGCAGGGAGGTCATGTGACTGTGATGTCACCACAGGTCCCGAACATCCCAGGACAGGAAACAGAAAGTGTACAAGTGAGGGATGGGGGTGGGGGGGAGGAGAACAGAGCAATGATACTGACACACACACATCTCACAGGATGGCTGATGGGGCATGCTGGAACTTCTAGTCCCACAAGTCCCAGCAGGTCACATTTGCCATCCTTTGAGATAAGTCACCGCAGCTGCCATAAAATGTCCTTTTCATACATATATACTATGTTTTGGTAAAATTTAAGATATATATATACACACACACACACACACACACACACACACACACACACTAGTATAGCATGTTATCATTTATTTGTGGAAAAATAAGACATCCCCTGAAAGTAAGTCGTAGCACATCTTTAGGAGCAAAAATTAATATAAGACGCTGTCTTATTTTCGGGGAAACAGGGTAGCTGACTTTTCCAGGCCTTCAGCAAGTGGGACACCCTAAAAATCTTTTGGTTTGACACTTGTTTGAGCAAACTTGTGTAAAAATTTGGGATTGGAACGTCCTGAATATTATCACCCTACACCTGTAAATTTAATCCTAAATGAAATTAGGGGATTTTCTTTTTACTGGTGTGTAAGGATTAATTTATCGCTCTGCATAGCTTCAGGTCCAGCGGCGGTCTGTGTCCAATGTCACTTCCGTCCCAACGTCACTTTGGTGTTTCCCTAGTTCAACATCGTACTGGGATTTATGCTGGGTTGTTAATGATGTTTCCTCAATATCATGTTAGAAAACAAGATTTTAAGTTGTAATTTAACCTTTACAAACTTGCAAAAACCTTAACCCCAACTTTGGGTATGGTCACGGTTACAGTTGATTTTGTCATTTTGTTTTTGCAGATGGCATCAAAAATTGATTTGGGCAAATGAAATTTTCATCCAAATCCAGAGTGCAGCACTAGTTTTTATAAAATTAGAAAATTTACACACACAGAGGCTAGGTATACAGGCTGTTAATACAAGAGATTCTCTCATTTGGTTTCACATTTTTATTTACTGATATGAACATCTAAATGGTTTCTGATCAACTGTACCCATATTTAGTAGCACAAACATCAATCGTACCATGGTGAGCTGCCGAGATTTAACAGCTGCGCTCTCATTCATTTCATCTGGAGCGTTAATATAGCAAACTAAGCAGTATTCTAGACAATCTAAGAGAGAGACAACAGTGGTGTGTAATAAGAGAAGACTAAGTTGTCTCACTTTAGCGTTGTTTTATTGCAGATTCTTCTTTGGAACAGGAAGCTCAGTTCTCTGGATTACAGGCATCATTCTTCATTGCTGTACAATGTGATCCAGGTGCATCTTGCTGTGAAAACACTAACTTTTACTGCCGTTTTCCAGATTTTAAACTGAGTCCATGGGATTTACAGCAGTTGTTTCAAGCAGTTTCGAAAACAAGAGAAACAAACAATCTCTTTGCTCACACCATTTGAAGGGAAGGCATTATAATTTATCGGAAAAGACACAAGCAAGCTGCTCCGCTAATCCAAAACAAGGCATTAAAGCTGGCACAATGAACATTCCTTATGGTCTCCATTATCTGGCATACTCCATATAAATAAAGCTAATCAAGACAAGTTAGGTGTGAGAGCGGAAGTATTGTGTTATGGGACATGTTTAACAATGTGCACTTCTATACCTGGATATCAAGATATTTTTGTATGACATTAGTTAGGGGCTTTTTTTGTCGCACCGTAAAAATAGAGCACTATAAAACAGTGGCTGCAAAGAGAATTGTGCAACTATAGGTTATATACTACTGTAGGTACAAGAGATAGATGATACTCCTTGGAGGAGAGCTAAACAGATGTACAGTGTCTCACCAAAGTGAGTACACCCTTCATATTTTTGTAAATATTTTTAAAGATCTTTTCATGGGACAACACTAAAGATATGACACTTTGATACAATAAAAAATTTGATTTGCCCTCAAAATAACTCAACACACAGCAATCAATGACTAAACCGCTGTCAACAAAAGTGAGTACACCCCTAGGCAACAAGTAAAACTCACAGAAGAAAAGATAAAGTGGGTAGGAGGTGAATGAGGCATATTTGATAATGAAGTATATTTAAAAAGTTTATTATTTTGGCCTGCTGTAAGCTTCCATCCCCATTAGAAGAAATACGAATACCCCTTTGAGTGTTAAGTTAATGTTTGCTACTTCCATCCACATTGCTCAAGCAGTGCTGTGTATTCAAAAGAGCCAGCAAACGTGTGAAGTTTTTACACAATTCCACTATGTAGGCCATGTAATATGTAAAAATAAAGGTGAGACGCTAGTGGACACAAAAATAAATTCTATTTTAAGTTCCTATATGTGAATAATAAAAAGCAGCTACAAATTTAAAGATGAATTTGTTCCATTCAAAAAAACCATTAAAAAAACAAATACTATTTGTGTAAAAATGCTTAAAAAAAGATATTTCAGGAAAAAGACAAAAGAAAAAAGTTGCATTGGTTTGGTCAATTGTAGCACAAAAAACCACGGAACTGGTCTAGTCACTAAGGGCCATATGTATGAAAAATGTCTAGGTCTAAGATTTTCTTTGATGAACATAGCAACAAATCAGAGCTTCCCTTTCATTATATATAGTACTCTGAAAAAATGTGCGGTAATAAGGGTTAAAATAGGACATAGGAGAGGAGTTGAGTCCAACATAGTTAGTTGTACAAAAAAGGGACATGTCCCTTTAAAGTTTGTCACTGTCTGTGGCTATTAGCTGTTGACTATGATAAAGGGAAAAGAATTCCCAACTGCTGTCAGGAGCAATTAATCGGAAACCCTACAGGGTGTGCCATAGTTTGCTTCACCCAGTATTTCTGATGATACTAGCTAAAAATCTGCAGAGAATTACATGGACTGATGCAATCATACAGGTTCCTGGGAATGTTATCAACACGGGTAATGGAAAAGTATTAGAGGTCATTAAAGGTTACATATCTTCATTATAGATATATTGAGACCTTTTGCTGATCCAAGGTTTTTTCTTATTATATTTTGTCATTATTTAGGAAGTGACATTTATGACTTTTTGCAGTAAATATATTTAACTCATTAGTTAAAGTGAATCTCTGTATTTTAAAATCATTTTATGTCCAACATTCTGTGCTAGTTTATTTATTAATACATCTTTATAGTGGTCAAAGCTCCAATTTCCTTATACAAAGCTCCACATCCCTTTAATTTATATAGATTTTAATAATAATGTTCTATCTTCCTGCAATCACACCTGGGGGAAGCTTAGTAGTTTTCATTATTCATTTTAATGTACAAATGCATACAGTAAAAAATCTAAGCTCCCTCTGGTGGTGGCTGAAAGACGCTTGAAATCTATATTCTTTGTACAGTATATGTTTGTAGGTGTGATTTGGGGCCACTATAAAGATAACTTAAGAATTGAATGGTACAGAATGTTGGACCTACTTAAATACAAAATTAAAAAATTAAAAATTAAAAATGGCTCACTTTAAAGGGAATCTGTCAATTTTTTTTTTTTTTTACTTATTAAATCAAGACCCTGCTCCATATTCTTTTCCTCACAGCCGTTTTTATTTCCTGATTGTAGATTTCTCTATATGATTGTGGGGAAGTCATTCTTGCTTGCACTGCTTTAACAGCAGTCAGAGAGATACTTTACAGCAGCTTCATACACATAGGAGCCTTAAGACTTATTCTGTACCATAGACTTCTATAGGAGAGTTTTCTAGTCATGCTGTGTGACCTAGGAAGAAATCACTGTGCAGGGAGGTGAGAGGAGGAGCTGTGACTATCTCCTCTTGTGATTGGTGGATTCTGTGTTATCCATACACATTGGTGTCTCCTTTCAGTTTGACCTTGCTTTTAATGATAATGAGCAGACACTGCAGACACTTCCTCTACAGAACAGGAAGTGTCAGACTATTATTAGGCTTCGTGTCCAAAGTGAAAACTGCAGGACTTAAGAATCAATAAAAAATACTGAAAGTGATATGGAAAATTTAAAAAAAAAAACATAATCAAAAATGCCTAAAAACGTGTTTAACATAAAAATGTGACTTAAACAATAAGTCATTTTTTGATGGCACATTCCCTTTAAGCTGGTCACAGACAGGAAAATGTACACATGTTCCAATAGTTTTGACTATTCCCCAATGTTCTAGTGTTATATTTGTTCCTATTAAAAGCTAATTTATTTTATTTATCTACAAATAACTCACTGTTTTATTCCACAGAGCTGTTAAATTCCACATTAACCTATCAGTATGTTTTTGGAAAATTGGGAAAACTGGAGTAACTAACTGGAGTAACAAAAAGGAAACCACTCAGACACAGGGAAAACATACAAACTGCTTCCAGATGTTGTTCTTGTGGGGGGTTTTAACCAGGAACTCCAGTGCTGCAAGGAAACTGTGTAACCACTGAGCCACCATGCTCCCTATAGACAAAATTCCCCTATGTCGCCGAAAACTGCTATAGGGTGCACTAACACTGTGTGGTTGTGCTACAATTTTTGCCAACAGGTCGGGAACCACTGGACAGAAAAAGCATGTGGTTCTACCAAGATTTTCTGTACTTTTGTGACTTTATTGGGTGTCACCTATGCTAGGTGAATAAATGAAAAAAAAACAGTAAAACGGAATGTGGTTTATTTCAAGTTATTCTCAGGTGCACCATGTGAGTATGTTATGAACTGCCCCGCACACTCATGTCCCCTCTCCTTGCAAGATGCCGGAAACTATGGCGCCACGGTCTGCATGTCGGGCTGTCGGCGCGCTCGTACGTTGGTCCGGGACTTACCTTACCATGCTCCCGGTCCCCTGCTCTCCTCTGCCAGGGCTAGCATAATGGTAACTGGCTAATTACCAGGCACTGACTCTATATCTTCCGGCCACCTTCCCTGCTTCCTTGCCGGATCTTTTGTGTCATAGCCTCTAGAAAAAGCATTTCTGAGTGTTCTGTTCTACTGTGTATCCTAACCTTTGCCTCTATCCACTGACCACATTTTGCCCACTTCCTGTCCTGACTTCTTTGCCTGTTCCCGACTGCGAGTTTGCCTGCTGATTCTGTACCACGCTACACTTCAGCCACCAACACAAGTAAGTTGCGGCAGGGCAAGCCACCTGGGGGTCTCTTGCTGCAGCAAGCCCAAGCGGCCTTGCGGCAAGCTCTGGTGACAACCAAGAGCCCCTTAGATGCCACTTTCTGACACAGCAGACTCCAATGCTTGCAGTGGCCCAGTGGACCCACTACCTACAGTCTTTACAGACTATACCGTTAAAGTGAAAGAAATTTGTTGAGAATTCTTTGTAGAAAACCTGTAGGATTTTGTAAAAGTAGGTACTGCACTTTTTTACATACTTTTTCAGATGGTAATATTGAAAAGAATAACACAACTGTAATGAAATGATAAAAAGTATCATTAAAAATAAAACTAACAGAAATAAATATGAGGGTATTCTGACAGCAGTGATATAATTAATGGAAATGTAACTGGAGAAATACAATTGAACAGTAGTGAATAATAAATTTAAACGCTGCACTGATTTACCAGAGGAGATCATGTTCTTGTCAAACAAGCTTAACTGATTTTTGACATTATGATAAAGTAACGTAAAAAAGAAGAAATAATATAGCCTTCAGATTATCATGAGGATTAATATAGACACTTTCAAAGTAAATAATTGAATTCTGACATTTTGCATTCATAAAACCACCAGATTTAATAAATTCCAGCAAAGGACCTTGACTTCCTATCCAGCTTTGATTTTTAACCAGAAGAAACATAAAAATATCGCAGTGGACTCTTCAGGCCAAGCTGTGGCCTCCACTATGTGATGAACTTTTAAGATATACTACAGTTAGAATAACATAACTGTTGAACAGATATCAGACTTTGTTTAAAGAGGACAAAACTTGTGATCCAGTACTCCATATATATGTTAAAAACGTAGACAAAGAACATTTTGACAAAGACGATATTGTTTGAAACGCGTCAGCCTGTGCCTATGTTTTTAACCCTGTGATATCTGGATTGCTTTATGTCATGATGGAATAAAGTATCTAAGTTTTTAACTATATATGGAATGCTGGATCACAAATTGTGTTCGCTATAGATATGGGTAGCACTAACCAGAGTGTTTTGTCTTTGCACCCAACCTAGTCAGATAAGCTGGCAAACACTTTTTTTTGTTGACTTTTGTATAAAGAGGATCTGCAAGCTTTCCCAAAAGTCCATTTAGTCAATAACTTAAAAGGGTTGTATCATTACATTAAATGGTCTTCAGAATAAGGGGACAGTGAAAACAAGCAACTTTACAAGTGGATGTAATTTACAAAGCTGTCTTGTTTTCACAGGATCCCTTATATTCATTTTCTGTAAACACTGTTCTCCAGTGCCAGTTGGATTCCACCTCCTTTCATTTCATTGGCTGACGGCTCTACTAATTTACATTCTGTCTGGCCCCCAGTCGTATTCACAGGAGCGTGCATTCCTGCAACATTTTCACTCTGCCCAGCCAGGAGCACCACAGTAACACCGCAGCTGTTTCTACAATCAGAAAACAGCAGAATTGTGCTTGGTGCCTAATGCTGCTGCATGTAAATATAGAAAGGAGATAGATCTGTGCTGCTCTGGATGAGTTCATAGAAGACTTTATTAAACTGTAACATACCTCCAGGAGAAGAGATCAGTGCTCTGAGTTCATAGAAGACTGTCTAGACTGAATGCAGGGCTTTGGTATGTAAACAAACAGCTCTTACAAAATAAGACTGCATAGGGAGAGGAACGACACAGTGACATGTGGACTCAGACAGAGTGTGGGGGATGTGCTATCCCCTCCAACTGATCTCAAACAAACACACTGACTGGGGAGCGAGCATGAACAGTGAAGGGGGGGGATGATGTCATCCCCCTTCAGTAAAGAAACACCCAGCTGGGAGGAGAAGAAACGCCCCAGGATTTCAGGAACTGAAGTACAATGAAACACATGAACTGATGAAGCGATAAATCCCCTTTAAGATTTAACGATTCTACAGCATCTTGTCTTAAAACTGTACCTTGTACCGTTCCCCTAAGAACTGATGAATATTTTGACAACTGACCGTTAGCAGAGGGAGTTCCTACACAGTCTAACATTGTCTAATTAGTGCTGACAGCACAAGACTGTTTAGGGACATACCCCTTTGACAAAAGGAATGATAATACCCAGTTGTCCTATTACAAAATCAGGCATATCAGGAAAGCAGACAGGTCTTCTGTAAGCAAGAAAAGTTTCTGCTTTTTCAAGACTGAACTTTGTTTCTGCAAAATCTTTAGTTTCTTAGCATTGGTTTAATATTTATCTGCCAAAAGGAACAGAATGAATTTGGACCTAAGGCTCTGGTTAATAATTCTGTGTTATATCTCAAACACAATGTCGTAATACAGCTCTGTTGTAAAAAGAGCCACTATAGGGCTGCCATAGGGATACAAGAGGTTTCTACCGTACTACCACAAGCCTGCAATTTTATATAGAGTTTTTTTTGTCTCAGATTTTGTGAAATCCATCAGAAAAAAAAAAATAAAAAATGTTACTCAATTAGACTCAACATAAAGGTATTCTGTGCTTTTAGGCAGAATATATCCATTCAAATGAAGTCGGTTGGCAGTTGTACAGACCATACAAATTGAATCTTACAGGCTTTGTACATTGCAGTACAAGCTTAGTGCAAGAGTGTTGGACACTCTATAGAAGGTTCTTACTAAGGTCAGGTTCACATACTAGTTGGTGTAGTGCAGTTGACACATTTGCAACACATGTATTTAGGGCCACATGTATGAAAACTGTCTAGGTCTAAAATTCACCTTGTTGCCCATAGTAACCAATCAGAACGCTCCTTTCATTTTTCCAGAGCACTATATGAAACGAAAGGGGTGCCCTGTAATATGGGTAGTTTCAAATACAGTATTTTTCCAGAAAACTGTTACTGCGTTTTTTAAGCCTTAAAGGGGTTTGTATCATTTCATTAAATGGTCTTCAGACTAAGGGGACAGTGAAAACAAGCAACTTTGCAATTGGATGTCATTTGCAAAGCTGTCTTGCTTTTACTGTCTCCCTTATCATCGTTTTCTGTAAACACTGTTTCCCATTGCCGGTCGTATCCCTCCTCCTTTCATTTCATTGGGTGATGGCTCTACTATTTTACATTCTGTCTGGCCCCCGGTCGTATTCACGGGAGCGCACATTCCTGCCTCTCTCACTCAGAATAAGCGGCAGGCAACAATTTCACTCTGCACAGTTAGCAGCTCCACAGTTACACTGCAGCTGCTTCTACAATCAGAAAACAGCAGAATTGTGCCTCGGTGCCTAATGCTGCTGCTTGTAAATATAGAAAGGAAACAGATCTGTTCTGCTCTGTATGAGTTCATAGAACACTGGATTTAACTGTAACAAACCTCCAGCTGTGAGAGGAAAAGAGATCAGTGCTCTGAGTTCATAGAAGACTTTCTAGACTGAATGCAGGCATGTGGTATGTAAACATACAGCTCTTACAAAATAAGACTGCATAGGGAGAGGAACAACACAGTGACATGTGGACTCAGACAGAGAGGGTGGGGGGAGCACACTGACTTGGGAGCGACCATGAACAGTGAAGGGGGGATGATGTCATCCCCCTTTTGTTAAGAAACACCCTGCTGGGAGGGAAACAAACGCCCCTGGATTTAAAGAGCTGAGAAACTGAGATTACATTGAAACACACGAACTGATGAAGCGATACATCCCCATTAAGTAGGAGTGGACTTAAAGGGAATTGGAGATAAAGAGGAAAGGACTTAGACCTCTTCTTCCTGAAGGTCCATTTCTGGCTTTGGCTGAAAGCTTAACTTCAGAGGCAAATAAAGCTGTGTATGAAAATGACCTAAAGTAAAATAAAGTTTAACATTTTTCTTCTTACAGCTTGATGAAAAAAACAAAACTCTCTTGTGTGACTTCTGCCTAAGAGAAGTGTATGGAATTCTCCTCCGTTTTGTGCACTAACTGTAAAAAATTAGGTTCTTTACAAAAAAAAAAAAAAAAAGAAAGAAGAAATACAAAATTCAAAGACTTTTGCCTAGCGCAGAGGAATAAATGCAGTTTTGTCTTGAAATCCAATGGCCTCATCATATAAATTCATGTATATTCTATTAATACAATTCTAAATAGGATCTGGTATATGCTGTTTTCTATTGAGGATACTAATAATTAACTTAACTTTTCTAAACTCCTAAGTCAAACCTTCTCTAAACAGAATGTGTAGACCAACTTGCAGTGAGCACAATTATCCTATCAGTGCTTTTCTCCTCTATATGCTGTTGAGGCAGATACATAAAATGAACATATTATTCTGTCACCTGATTTCTTTTTCCTTTTTTTGGTTTTTATTTCTTTTTCTCAAAAATACCTTGCAGTTGTTTAGGAGGACGGGTGTAAATAATGCTCACTCTTTTCTATTACAGCTGCAAATATTTTCTAAGTGACATTACGAAAAGTGTTCATCCCAGATCTTGCAATTTATAATGAAAACTCTTGCCAACTTGTCAACCACACTTTTAGCATTTTAATGTTATTCTGCTAATAAAACTGTGAAGGTAATGAGAGTGAGATGAGACACTTAAAATTA
This sequence comes from Phyllomedusa bahiana, assembly GCA_025379985.1. Lineage (NCBI taxonomy): Eukaryota > Metazoa > Chordata > Amphibia > Anura > Hylidae > Phyllomedusa > Phyllomedusa bahiana. The sequence continues at coordinate 135,920 of JAODAL010000786.1, forward strand.
TGTGTGGGATTAGGCGATAACATCCTGAAAAAAAACACTTACCGGGTACTTCAAAAATTAGCTACATTCTGCATATTACAGTAATCAAGTCTCTAATAGTAAGCTGACTATTATTTCCCTATTAAGAATTGCAGACTGAAATGCAAATTAAAATGGATTTCTAAGATGTATGTCTATTTGCGAATTGGGTATTTCACCAACCAATGGATTTCCAAAGACATCTTTAAAAAAGTGTTGATATAATGAATATTACCTGCATCCATGATAATACATTAACAAAGCAGACTTTGTTGGATGTTAACTTAAAGGAGTTGTCTCCCCACAGGGTTTCAAAGAATGCATGAAAGAAATTCTCTGTCACTTCCTGGTTCATACTAATTTGCATAAGCTCCATGCTTGTACAGCTACGTTGTGCTTTCAGATGCTAATTAGATTAGATTAGCTTCTCAAACTACTCGAAGGACTTCTTATCTGATCCCCAAAACAAAAGCCCTAATTACAGAGCTGTTTACTTGAGATAAATCAAGCTTTTTACTGTCTGGCAGCACAGGACACTGACTGACACTGCTGACCTGTGTGATGACTCACTCTCTGTTATCTCATTGAACAAACAGCCCCAGGAGATTTGTTTACAGGTCGGTTACTGAGGGAACTGAAATAGCCAAGGAGGTAATAAATTCACTTGTATCTCTTTAGGGAAAACAGAGGAACAATGCAATATATTTGGAAAATGTCTTTATTTTGTGTTCCCTACAATTTGAAAGCTATTCTTTGTAGCGAGACAACCCCTTTAAAGGGGTATTCCCAACACATTGACTAGCCTAAAACATGTAGGCAAAGGTGAATAAAGATTATTATCAACTACATTGCTGAGTTAAAGCAGTTCTTGCCTCCTGCTTATTTATAGAATGTTTTCTAGGCTACCAACCACCTATCTGCTCAAGCAGGGTTGGCGAGGATAGTGAGATCACTTCCTGATGTGTCTTATCAGCAGCACAGGAGTTTGTTCATCTATCTTTATGACAAACCCTTTAGAGCTCTATAGCCTTGTGCTCTGCAGTTAAAATCCCTCCATCACCAATGTCCCTCCAGCAGGATCAGCTAGGAATAGCAGAGCTGAAATGCCAGTCACTGCTATACAACCACCCTCAGCCTTAACAGGAAGTGTTAGCCTGAAGCTGACTGGCTAAGCAGACTCTGTGAAATAGCCAGATGTGAAAAGCCATTTAAAGTTGCAAAGTCTGCAGAGTAAAAATTTTACATACAATATGATTAGTATGCCTTTAAACAATTTTGGATAGCCCATATGATGATGTCATGTCTTTGGAAGCTTCTGTTTATTGGCAACATCTGAGACACGCTTGTCGATGTTTTTTAATGCACACCAGAAACACACTGCTTCTGTGTGTAACATCATAAGAAAGTCTAAAGAAATCAGCCAAGATGTCAGGAAAAGAACTGTGGACTTGCACAGGTCTGGATCATCCTTGGATGCAATTTCCAGATGCCTGAAGGTGCCTTGTTCATCTGTACAAACAATTATATGTAAGTACAAACAAGATGGAAATGTCCAGCTATCATACCGCTCAGAAGGGGATGGGTTCTGTGTCTTAGAGATAAACGTGATTTGGTCCGACATGTGCATATCAACCCAAGAACAAAAGCAAAAGACCTTGTGAAGATGCTGAAAGGCCACTCTGCAAGTAAGAAGTCATTACTCAAAAAGAAACATATAAAAGCCAGATTCATATTTGCAAATGCACCCAGGAACAAAGACCTACATTTTTGGAGACATGTCCTGTGGTCTGACGAAACTGAAATTAAATGTTTAGCTATAAGGAGCACTGGTACGTTTGGAGCAAAAAGAGAGAAGCTTGGAAGCCTAAGAGCACCATTCCAACTGTGAAACATGGGGGTGGCAGCATTGTGTTCTGTGGTTGTTTTTCTGCAGGAGGGACTGGTGCACTTCACAAAATAGATAGCATCATGAGGAAAGAAGATTATGTGGCAATACTGAAGCAACTTCTCAAGACATCAGCCAGGAAGTTAAAGCTTGGGTAGAAATGGGTCTTCCAAATGGACTATGACCTGATGCATACTGCCAAACTGGTTACAAAGTGGCTTAAGGATAATCAAGTCAATGTTTTGAAGTGGCCATCACAAAGCCCTGATCTCAATCCTATTGAAAATTCATGGGCAAAGCTGAAAAGAAAGGTGCGATCAAGGCGACCTACAAACATAACTCAATTACACCAGTTCTGTCAGGAGGAATGGGCCAAAATTCCTACCAACTATTGTGAGAAGCTTGTGGAATGATATCCAAAACATTTGACCCAAGTCATAGAGTTTAAGGGAAATGCTACTAAATACTAATGAAATGTATGTAAATTTTTGACTTTTCAGAAAGTAATAAAAATGGCTAAAAATGCTCTCTCTCGTTATTTTGGAATTTAGCAAATATAAATAATTTTGGTAATCCTAATTGTCCTAAAACAGGTAAAGTATACCTGATTATTCTGATTTCATGTCCAAAAGTGTTAAAACATGCATATGTGTCTTTTTCTATAGTGTATTTAAATTTCTGGTTTCAACTGTAGTTTGCACAATTGTCTTTGGCTTCTTAGGTAGAGCCTTTCTGGTATGTTTTCTAATAGGTTCCTATATGAATTATTGCATGTGAACATAACAATTGGAATTGGATAATAGGACTAGAATATGTGATCACTAAGAGAGGTATTAATGTCATTTAAATGGTAAATTTAAGTAACTTAGGAATCGCGCATTAAGAAGTGTCTACTATCATATTTAACATAGAAATAACTTGAAGTTCCTGGGCCCTAAAGCAAAATCTGCAACAAGGCTCCGATAGGTACTACTTTACCTACATCACTGCTATCTCCTTTTGTAGAAGAGGTGCCTTAGGATTTCCTTAGGCTCCTTCTTCTCCTCCCGCTTTCTCGAACTCAATATGGAGAAAATTGAGTTCATCATCTCCCATATTTGCATTCAACCTCTTCATTAGATCTTAATGCTACATAAAAATTCATTGATAATGCTCTCTCCTTCATTCCTCTTCTCTCATCTCTGCAGGTCCTCCCATTATAAATTACACTGAAACCATTGCCTGGTCTTTGGCAGCATAATATTTAGAGGTTAAAAAAAACAGAAAAAATCAAGTGTTCTAATACGGTCTAAAGCACGTCTCCACATAAAGTGAAGTGACCAGACGTCCCGATTAGATGGTATAGTCCCGTCTTTCAGCATGTGTCATGCTGCCCAGGACATGCCCAGCAGGATGCTCAATGTCCACTTTCATCTCACAGGGCAGAGCTCCACTCTGAGATTACGTCTAGGCCTAGCCATGCTGGTGCCAGAACCATTGCTGGTGCTATAAATGAGAGGACTTCCAGCACCAGTGTGAGCTAGACGTGCTTAACGCATGCTAATTACTGACATTCACATTGGTGTCTCCACGCTTCTCCTTAGGTTGCAGTTTCAAGACCAAGGTGTGACTGCAGGGACAAATTGTGGTCTTCTTGCTTATGATGGGTCCCTAGTTTATGTAGTGTTGCCCATAGAATCTATGGCCTTTTGGGCTGCCAATCATTATGTTGGGCTCAGGGGGCACTGGGTTCATAATACGGAGGGATATACACCTATGCATCCTTCCTGTAGAACCACACTTGTTTCCCTCTCAGCTATGCTCCTTCTAAATGAGGTGCAAAAGCTGTTTACAACACATAACAATTGTATCTTAACCCCTTAGCGTACCATGAAATGCTGGTACGTCGTGATGATGATAAGGGTATGTTCACATGGCGTATTTGCGCTTAATATGCGGCGAGATGCACACCGCAATTACGGTAATCCATAGCTCTCATAGAGAACTATGGATTAAGCCTCTTCCCCCCCATGCGTACAATACGATCGCACTGTACGCGCGGGGAGATAAGTGACATGTCAATTATTCGTGGCAATTACGCTCCACAAGTAATGCATGTCAATGGGGCAGGCTGCCGGCCCCCCTGTGCTATGCGGTTACGCGCTGATCCAAAACACCCGGCGTATTGCGCCACGTACTGTACGCGCCGCAATTACGCTGTGTGAACATACCCTAAGAGCCTGCTCGATACGTGGCATAATGCAGAAGGGTGTACCTACGATTGTGCCCCTAGTGGTCAAGTACCCTAGAGGGATGAACTGTATAAGTAAAAAAGAGTTTTAAAAATAATTAAAGGTAAACGGTAGTTTGTCCTATTCATTTATATCCATCCAATTAACTTGTGTGTGATATAAATTCTATATTCAACACTTTAATGGGAATCTATTGCATTTTTTATTAATTAAAACAAGATAATAATATACATTCTTTTTGTCTTAGTAGTTTTAATTTTCTGATTGTAATTTTTTTTTTTTTTGATTCTGCTGTCTGTATATGATTATGGGAGCAGCCAACTTTATTGAGCTGATTGTAGATAGGAGTCTGTAAACAGAAGCAGACCCATTGACATCTATAGGACAGTTTCTAGGCATGCTCTGTGGCCTGGGAAGAAGTCCGTGTGCAGGGAGGGGGAAAGGGTGAGCTGTGACTATATCCTATTGTGAATAATGGATGTTATCTTTACACATTTGTGTCATCTTTCACTGATAAAAGCCTTTACTGATAAAAGCCGACTACTGAAAAGTTTTCTCTACAGTACAGGCCTAGTGGCCAAAGTGAAAACTGCAGGATTTTTGAATATATTATTAGTGATATGGAAAATTGAAAAAAAAATTCTTAAAAAATGTGTTGAACATAAAAACATGAGTTAAACAATAAGTAATTTTCTGAAGACACATTCCCTTTAAGTGTAACTTGAGGTTGTCCTATATACATGCAGTGTTTTATTTTCTCCTTAGATGCCTACAACCTAAAATGAATCAAACATGTGGACTATTAAATGTGAATAGTCTTCAGGTTCGTTCCCTTCACCATGTAACAAGCTGCTATAAACTTGTGTCACACTGTTGCCAGTGAATGTGAATAAAATGCAGTTCTCTGGAGTTCCATTATGATGAGATGCATTTTTTCTGAACACACCAAAGACCTCAGAGGTCAGCTTCATTCCATATCTCTAGGAACATGAGCATGAAATGACTTCTCGCCCTGAAGTTGCCTCAGGCCAGTGCTTGAAATAAGAGTGATTGTACAGGAGGGAAACTATAGCAGACTGCTTTAGGTTTATTACCATAGTGCATTTGTTCTTCATGTTTATTTTGAAAGCGTTTTTATGCTGGACAATCTTGGAGGAGCTTGTCTTTATTGTACTACAGTCAACTCTCATGTGCACATTTGTACACTTTACCAGACAGTCAAATGTAATCTGTAAAGTAAGAAGATGCTGGAAGCCAAGACCATATTTATTAACAGAAAAATGGGGGAAAAACTGAATACAAAAAGTGCATAGAGTACCTATCCCTAAAAGTACAATATAATAGTTAACAATGGGGCATGACACGTATGGACCACCATGAAGTTTCCAGAGTTTTTCACACAGTTAAAAATGGGTGAGCAAAATTTTAATTTCCACTTAATAAATAATGTCCAAACTGCAGCCCTGAATAAAATATGTTCCTTGTTATACACCCTGATTACACGGGAAAAATATTTCTACTGTAATAATCAAATATAGCAGGTGCCAATTCAAGGTATCACATGATAAAACAAATTGCTACTCTGCAATGAGGATTCACATGTTTTTGGCCTCTTTCACTGGTATTCAATGAGGTACCTGACGGATACTGTCTTGGGGCCATGACGGGACTTTAAGGGCCACATGTATGAACCTGTTTAGGTCTAAAACTCAATTTTTTGGCCATAGGTTACTATGGGCAAAAGAGTGACTTGTAGACCTAAACAGTTTTATACATGTGGCCCTAAGAATCTATAATATGATGCAAAAATGTATGTCAGTTTTCTGGTGCAAATTTAGCCAGAATTATAACACTTTTGTTAGAATATGCCTTCATATGTAATTTGTATAGGTTGCAAGTGGGGAAAGTAATGCACATTTTATTGTACGAGTCAGGCATGTACAAATTTCGCGAATGTTGTCATGCCAGAAAACTGATGTAAGTGTTACTCTCCACATTCACTATGTGCCAGTGTACTGTATATGCCAAGTCTTTCCATAAGGCCCTATTGCCTATATTAAAAGAGACTCTTTTTGGTATGTCTAGCAGATACTGTATACTGTATCACTTTTTTTGCTGTATGTAATAGCGTAGTAGACTATGAATAAGAAAGAAAAAACTAAATTTTTAAAACTTATTTTTTACAAATTAAGGGCGACATGTATGAAGACCGGCGCGTCGGAGCACCTGTTTTCGCCCGATCTAAAGTAAAAGCTGCGCCTCATTTATGTCGGCGCCCGAAGTGCGCTCATACATGCGGTGTAAAGTTCCCTGCGCCTCGCCATTTGTGGGGGAGTGCGTGCGCAGAAGGACTGCTCCTCCCCCTGATCTCCGTGGATCGGAAGATTCACCGCCCGAAGTGCGCTCATACATGCGGTGTTGTTCTCCATTCACATTGTATTCTATTTTGCATGTCCAGCAAGAGCCAGCATAGCACAGGTCTGGCTAGGACCTGTGGTTCTCCAAGCAGGATTTCTATGTTCCCAGGGCTTAGTTCTGGATGTATTTTACAAACGTATTTACGTCCGTAAATACATCACCAACTGAGCCTAAATAATAAACCCAAATAGCTTAGAATGGCTACCTATGGGAATTCCAGGCGTAAATTTTTCAGTCGATTTACGACCGTAAGAATATGTTCGGATTTCACATTGGTAGCCATTCAAAGCTAATTGGCTTACATCACATAAGCCAATGCCAGATGTTTTCACAAGGTTGGACAGAAAGTTTTCTTTTCACATTTTCCATAACAACAATTTTTTGATGTTTGGGGGTGCTTAGAAGTTGAATGCAATTTTAGTTATACAACAAAAGGCTTGCTGGGAACTGTGGGGCCGCCAAGCAGGATTTCTTGCTTAAATTATTTTTCTTCTTGACAATTTTATTTATTTTTAGTATTTTGTACTGCTGTAAGTGTTGAACTCGAGCGGGATTACAGGAAATACCACGCTTCCACTTCAACTTCTCAACTCAGGTAGACCACATTCAACTAGATCTGCCTGTTGGAGCTGTCGAGCGCTGCAATACGCCTCACAATGCCGACCCGCGATCATGCATGCCTCGGAGTTTTCGAATTTGCTGCGTCCCGCCCCAGAACGCCCACGGCGTGCCCATTGCACACCCTTTCATGTTAGGCACAGCTGAAAGTGGTGAAGATTGGGCCTAACAGCGCATCCCTGCATCCGACAGGGGATTGTAGACGGTGAGGCGCAGTTTTCGCCAGAAAACAGGTGCAACTCCTGATCATACATGTTGCCCTAAGTGTGTAATTAGCAAATTCTCTTGATGTATTTACTGACACAAGGATATAATGAATTGTGAACAGAGACCTTGGGAGGCATGTATAAAAGGGGTTTTCACACACTTCTAGCATTAAATGTGCCAAACGTGAGCGAGCTGTGATGTATAATGCGCCAAACTAATGTGTTTGGTGCATTGTTCGCAAGCCTCGACACTTTTTAATGTGTCTAACATAAGGGAGTATTCTTGGGGCATGTCGCTCCACACTTGTGATATTAGACATATATGAATGTGGGTGGGCAAAACAAGGCGCATTACTGCTCGAACAGGCAGACCTATTTCAATGTGGTCTGCCTGAGCCTGAGGAGTCGAAGTGAAACTAGATTCGCTGTTAGGGCAAAAAATTCCAATATTTCTGAACTTAAAACAGGACACTAATTACCAGTAACTTATGATAATTACCAACCCATATAAAATATAATTATTTAAATTTAATAAAAAATGTATCATATAAAATGAATGTAAAAATATATAAGATCAAAAAAATATAAAAAATATCTCCTATAAAAATGTCTTTAAAATTAATAGAATCTAAAACTAATTTTACATGAATTAACCCACTGATGTTATTGTGCAGATATTTAATGTTTCATTTTTACTACATTAAATTAGAAATGTATTTTTGCTGCTCTCACCCTTTATTCTACATACTGCAAGAGCCAGCAAAACCACAGTCTTGTTTGGGACTTCTGGACCACCAAGCAAGATCAGTACCATAGTTTCTATTCGCTGTCATGCTATTCTAATTACTTTTTCTTATTTCCAGCTTATCTATAGCCATTAAACTTTTTTAAAAAATTACTAATGCGCCTGTGTTCCATAATGCACCAAACACACAGGTGAGGTGCGTTGAACTTTAGACACCATTTATGAGTGCACAAAAAACACTTTCATAGATTCAGGTGCATTTTACACTGAAAAAATGGATGCAAAAATGCACTTTGATGCCCCCTTCCCCAGGGCCTTTTCCGTTTTAGCCCCCAATTTTATTGATTCAATTTTACTTGTATTTTTACTATTATTATATTCAACAGAAACATAATAAGAACATATTATATTTTTCTATTATTAGACTTTCCCACTTGAACTGTAAATTTCCCATCTTCCATGCTCCAAATGTCAATCTTAAAGTCTTCAAAAACTGAACAGTGTTTAAAAATGGAAAAGGGGTACTAGGTAGAAAGCTGTCACACTGAGAAGGACAACAAAGCAAAAGGCAATGGGTGGTCGCGGGAAATATGTGCAGTATTCACAATGGAAAAAGAGGTCACCAACAATTCAGAGAAGAAAAGTTTCCACTGCCATTATTGACTGAATCAACCTGTAAAGCATTTTTTTCTACTGTTAGATTCTGGGCCTTTTCTCCACTTTTTTTGAAATAGCAAAATACAGTTCTGTTCGGAAATTGTCTAAATAAATGTATTTTTAGTCAAAATAAAGATCAAAATATTGTACAAATGTATAAAACCTAATCAAAATTCTGGTCATATGTACAAAAATTATTTTTGATAAAAACCATTGAAGACTTTCTAAAACAATAGGGTCCATCAAACAAAGTCCCCAATCATCACTAGATCAAGGAATTGTAGTGAACACCGTGTCTTCATCAACCTTGTCAGCTATTTTCGTGAGTCCAATAAAATGAATGGGATTGTATTACCCCCATCAGCTTTACTTCAAAGAAAAGCCACGTGAAGATGACAGAAGTTGAATGATCATGGCTGAGGCATCTTAGTCTTCTAGCTGACATAACAAATTCTGACCAAAATCATCTTGTCAATCACATGTAAGAAGATGTTAAGATGTACACAAACACTTAAAAGCTGACTTCAGGCTATGTTCACACATTGGGCTTCCAATCTTGAGATAACTGACTCTATGACATCTGTTTCTGTCAAATTTTATTACCATTCTGAATAAAAATAAGTGCAAAAATGTCCGTGGAAAATCAGTCATCTAGAACTGTCATCGTGAGGCCTTCTCCACAGTTTTTTTATCTGAATTTTAATGCTTGTAAAACAAGTGTCAAAAGTTGAAAGTGTTATTACATGGATTTTTTCTGTAGTTTTCAAGTCCTATAAAGAAGACCATAAGTAAAAAGAAAAGAAACAATACAAAGTCCCGATTCATTGACCTTAAAAACATCCAAATATTAGAAATTAAAAACAATAAATGCATTAACTTCTATATTGTATTATAGACTTAAATGTATCAACTAGCAGCACAAAAAACTGACTGTAAAAATGGCATGAAAAATAACAGGGAAAAAAAAGCCAGGGTATTTTTGGGAAAAATGACTAAATAAGTTGTCTGAGCTAAAACCAGAAATGAATCCAGCAGGAAGGAGAATTATAAATCCTTTCTTTATATTTTCCACACCTTTTCAATGAAGTCCTAGATTTGGCTCCAAAAAGTAACAAAATAATACTACAACAAAAACTGCAGTGAATGCTGTTTAGGAGATTACTCTCAAACAGCTTTTTTGACCCACCCTTAAAAACACAGGAAGGAATTGAAGAAGACAGAAATTGGCACAGACACAAATTCTACAGAATCAACAAGAGGAATTTATTAATCCTTTCCTGACAAAATAAATTTTGCTTACATTGTGTTACTTTTTCAACTCCGTCTTCCAGAAGTCATAACTTTTTTATTTTTCTGTTTACAGTAAATATCTGTTAAAGGGCTTATTTTTACAGGACAAGTTGTACTTTTTATTGGCATCATTTACTATACATATAATATGCTGGAAAACCCCCAAAAAACTTTCTGGAACTGGAAAAAAAACTAAATTCTGTAATTTTTAGGTTTTGTTGTTATAAAAAAAAATCACTGTGTTGTCCAAACAAAATGTTAACTTTATTCTGTCGGTTAGTACAATTTAGAATTTCTATAGCTTCCACAATGTTTTATTTTTCATGTACAGGCCTCTATGAGGTCTAATTTTTTTGTGGGCTGAGGTATAGTTTATTGGTACTATTTTGGGATTCATTACTTTTTGATCACTTTACATTACTTTTTTCACTTTTGATAACTTGTACATTTTTATTGGAGGGGGGAGAGGCAATATAACTTTGTTATTGGTTTATATATATTTTTTAGAGCATTCACCATGCCGGATCAATTATGTTATATTTAAATCATATATTTTTTTAGAGGATTCACCCTGCGATTAATTTTTTAAATTTTTTTTTTAAAAATAATATTTCCTTTTATAATCCCAAAAATACCTGTCATGTAAATTTTTTTATTTATAAAATATATATTTTTTTATATTTTTCAAATTCTTTTTTACTTGGTCGCCATGGTCACAATGATCTTTGCATCTATGTAGTTAAACAGTTAGAGTGACTTCTGTTTTAGTAAATAATATATTGCCCATAAAATAACAAATTTGAATCATCTGTTCTGACATCTTTATGTTGTGTGTTTTTTTCCGTTATTTCTCCTAGCGATTCATTAATAAACTCCCTTTTGGTGTTAAAATTGTGATGTATTCTCACAGTCTGTATTTTCCACAGGGGTAATGTGCAGAGCCACACCCTTTCCCTACGGGAATGGAAAAACACCCTGACAGGGGGAAGGGGAAATGAAACCCAGGGGGGGAGGGAAATGGAGCGGGGGAAGTGGAACTGGAGCAGGGTGGAGAGGAAGTGGAGCGGGGGAGAGGAAAGGAAAAAGGGGGAAGGAACGGAAAGGGGGAGAGGAAAGGACAGGGGGAGAGGAAATGGAGCAGGGGGGGAAGGGAAAATGGGGCAGGGGGGGGAAAGGAACTGGGGGGGGGAGGAAAAAGGAGCTGGGGGGGAGAAAAAAGGGCGGGGGAGAGGAATTGGTGCAAGGGAGAGGAATTGGTGCAAGGGAAAGGAAATTGTCAAAGGGGGGACAAAATTTTTCGGGGGGCGGGAAGGGAAATTTGGCGGGAACCCATTTTTTTTTGGGGGGAGGGAGGGGCCATTGGCATACTTCCTAGGGGACCAAAATGCCTTTTCCCGGCCCCGTCACCACCCCAAAATTTGCATAAAAATTTTGTATAAAAAGATAGATATAATTTGGGGACACAGACAGCAACCACTGCATCTCGTTTATTAAGGGGCATACAACTCATAGAAAATTTGGCGTATTTTCTTTCACAGCACGAATGTTTTAGGCCAGGGGTGTCAAACTGCGGCCCTCCAGCTGTTGGAAAACTACAACTCCCATCATGCCCACTGTTATAGATGATATAAATGCATCATGGGAGTTGTAGTTTCCCAACAGCTGGAGGGCCGCAGTTTGACATGTGTGTTTTAGACTGACATGAAATACCATTTTTAGCAAATCTCCCACATAATTTTCTCTTTAAAAAATAAAAAAAAGTTAGTGTCAAAAAGCTACAGGACGACTCAAAAGTTTTATGTAGATATATATGATGTTATCATATATTTTCCTCAACTCACAGGTTACGAAAACGTAACCCCTTCCTGACGGAGCCTTTTTTTTGTTTTTACCTCACCACCTTTCCAGAGTCATAACTTTTGTATTTTTCCAACTACATAGACATGTGAGGGCTTTGATTTTGCAGAACAAGATGTGTTTTCTAATGGCATCATCCATTGTACCATAGGATATAATGGGAAACCGCAAAAAAATAAGTGGGGCATAATGTGGAAAGAAAAACTTACTTATGCCATGTTTGTGGGAGTTTTATTTTTACTGTGTTCAATCTTCAGTAAAAATGACATGTTATCTCTAGGGATGAGTGATATTATCGACAAAAGTTGAAATCGGCACGGTTTTTAGGCTTATCGGAAATTTTCTATCACGCGATAGTTTAGGTGACATCTTACAGATAATCTATGACTATCACGCCATTTTAAGCATTTCCTGTCATTTTGGCGGCCAGCCAATCAGCTCAGAGGATAGAGGGGGGTGAGGATGATGTACAACGTCACCACTTTGCGGTGTATTTAGCTCATTGGCTGCAAAAATCACGTGACCTCGTTTTATCTATGCAACTGTATTTCCTGTTTGAGCTTATTCTCTGTCTATCACACTTCACAGCAGGATGTGTCTGTCTGCGTTTAAACCAATAGCTGTTCTAACAGCTCTGAGAGATAATCTGTTCTAATACAAGAAACCATCCACCTACCCAAAAGCTTAGCATAGAGTTAGATTAGAGAATTTCACTTCTTATTTATTTAGAGAAAGTTTTAAGGATATCTACTGGTGTGTGCAGCTGCGGGGAGGGTGGGGATAGCTGAGGGGGGGGGGGGCATCAGGAGGCAGAGGCATTGGAAAGGAACATATTTTGCAGCTCAGTGTGTTCTGTGATCTTCAATTGAAAAAGCATTGATTTTTTACCACTTTTTTGGCCAGCAGACCTCTGATAGGAGTTGAAAGTGTCCCGGTTTTTACAGTTCTATTGCAATCACTGCATGTCAGTTTCCCAAAAACCGGCATAACTTTTCCCTATAACTTTTAAATAGTTTTAATGAAGTGCGTGCGTCTGTTTGACGCAAAGAGCTCAGTTGTAAGAAAATTGTGTTATACATATTTGATAGTAAATTACGCCTGTTGTCAGTGGTGCGAAGGCCGCAATATTAATCCTTATAAAATTTAAATACTCTTATTGACTCCTTTTTCTGGCACTCTTTAATCTGTGGGTCAGACAGGTGTCAGGGTCATGCTGTGGTCCAGGAGAGGAATAGTCTATGTCCAGTTCAACTAAAATGGTGGTTCAAAGACTCCTTTTCGAGCACTTTTTAATCTGTGGGTCATGTAGATTTAAGGGTTATGCTGTGGTCCAGGACAAGGATAGTCAATGTCCAGTTCAACTAAAATGGTGGTTCAAAGACTCCTTTTTCTGGCACTTTTTAATCTGTGGGTCATGTAGATTTAAGGGTCATGCTGCAGTCCAGGACAGGGATAGTCAATGTCCTGTTCAACTAAAATGATGGATCAAATAATACTACCTTCTGGCACTTTTTAATTTGCGGGTCATGCAGGTTTAAGGGTCATACTGTGGTACAGAACAGGGATAGTGAATAGTCTGTCAGTTTTTTTTCTGTGACTCTTGTTGCCTAATTGTGTTGCCTAAGATGTAGCACGTATCCAGTTTACTGTTGTGAATGTTAATTCCAGCTTCTCCACCCCTGTTTGGGTGTAAGAATGAAGCTGTTGTTCCTCTCTAATAGACTTTAATGGTCATTGGCGATAATCTGTTATCGACTATCGACTATTAGAGATGGGCGAATTTCTCAAAAATTTGATTCGGTAACTTCGCCGAATTTTCCCACAAAATTTGTTTCGGTCCGAATTACTTCGGGACGAATCGCGTTAAAAAACAGCTATTTCCAGGCTGCACAGAGCCTGTAGGGTGCTGTATAGTGTTGAGCGATTATTATCGACAAAGTTGAAATCGGCACAGTTTTTATGTTGATCGAAATTTTTAGATCATGCGATAATTTAGGTTAAAATCTGTGCATCATCTATTAAGATCGCGCCATTTTCGGCGCTTCCTGTCATTTTGGCAGCCAGCAAATCAGCTTACAGAATAGAGCAGGGTGAGATGTGTGTGCGACGTCATGACTGGGATGTGTATGGTTGCGATTGGCTGGAAAAATCACATGACCTCGTTTTACATAGAACAGCCCTTCCTGTTCAGCCTCAGTGTCTCTCAGCATCTCAGAGCAGAAGGACGTGCACTCTGCTTGTGTCCAAACAGCTCAGCGAAATTAATCTATTTCTTCACAGAGAAAGCTCTACTGTTAGCTGTGATCCTTACAACTTAGTTAGATTAGAGATTGGAAGATTTTATGTAGTTAGGTAGAGAATTTTAAAGGAGCATCTACCGCTGTAAAGTCACAGGGGGAAGCAGGGGAGGGGGGGACCCGCGGGCGGACACAGACAAGCTCTATAAAGAATACTGGATAAAGTTCACCAAGACTTAGTGTAGACATTGCACTGCAATAGCTTTATTATTAACAGTTTTCTATGAAATATTTCCTCGATATTGGGCAGCCTGAACTTATATTAGGATACACATCTTTTCTAGTAACTGCAGGTCTCTTTGTTAGGTTGCAAAACTCCACTTTAATTTCAGTATACATTCAGATAGGTGTTCATTTTCATTTTGCCCATTCCACCTTTGTTGATATATCCAACCTTGCATTTAAAATTAGAATCCAGCAATTTTGTAGTCAGCACAGGTTGATAGGTGCAAAATTACCTTGTATTATCCGAATAAATTTCAGATACGTGTTTTTTGACTTTGGAGCACTACAGCTTTTTCATTGAGGCACCTTGCACTTAAATGTGAATACTGCAATTTTGTAGTCACCAAGGTGAATTGTAGGTGCCAAAAAATACGTTTTATTATCCGAATACATTACAGATACGTGTTTTTTTACTTTGGCGCCCCTACAGCTTTTTTCATTGAGGCACCTTGCACTTAAATGTGAATAAGCAATTCTGTAGCCACCACAGCTGAATTGAAAGGTGCCAAAAAATACCTTGTATTATCGAATACATTTCAGATACGTGTTTTTTCACTTTGGCGCAGGCCAGCTTTGTTGATAGATCTACTTTGCATTTTAAATTTGGATACAGCAATTTAGTAGTCGCCACAGGTGAATTGATAGGTGCCAAAAAATATCTTTTATTATCCGAATACATTACAGATACGTGTTTTTTTGACTTTGGCGCACTACAGCTTTGTTCTTTGAGGCACCTTGTACTTAAATGTGAATACAGCAATTTTGTAGTCACCACAGGTAAAATTGAAAGGTTTGCCAAAAATTCCTTGTATTATCCGAAATACATTTAGATACTGTTTTTGCACTTTGGAGCAGCCAGCTTTGTTGATAGATCTACTTTGCAGTTAAATGTGAATACAGCAATTTTGTTTTGATTGAGGGGAATTTGAGAATAGCTGAAATTTTGCCATCTTTTAATAAGAGACTTTCCAAAACTTCTTCCATACCTTCTCAAATTTTTATATTTCTGAACATGGAACGAAATGCAGGTGGTAAGCGAGCAAAGAGGGGGTAGGACATGGAGGTAGAGGTACGAGAGAAGGTGCTCCTTCCAGTGCTGGCGACAACACGCATGCCAGCGGATCGTCGGTTGCAGGACCATCAGGCCTGTCATCGCTGGGTCCGGGCCCTGTGAATCTCAGTACCGAACAGCGTCGTCAATCTGTCCTTCAGTGGTGAATCCAACCTGCATCCAGCAGTCTTACCTCCATGCCTCCCAGTCACGGCCACAAATGTCGTCATCAGAATCATCAGCATCCGTCCAACATGAAGCAGCCCAAACGTCAACTCGTGTACCCACCACTGTGGATAATCCATTTTCTGAAGATCTCTTTGATGAAAAAATGTGGTTGGGGTCAGAAGCCATGTCAAAAGATCAAGGGGCCAAAGAGGAAGATTTTCTCTGCTCTGACGCCCAGTTATGATGCCATCAGGGAGGAGAAGGAAGCCGGTCAATCGCCAAAAATCCCGGGCGGTCGGCAAAGCCTTGCAGTTCCTCTTGCTTGTAGCCCGCAGCTCCTGGATGCAGAATGTCAGGACGACGAAGTCACCTGTGTCGATGATGATGATGACGACATTGCGGATCCAACGTGGTCTTTTCAGCAGAATTTGCTTGCGAGCGCCTCATCACTGGACGAGGAGGAAGACGATGGGGTAGTGTCAGTTCGGGTCCCGCCTCAAAAAGGGAGAGAGCGGTCGCAGAAGTCCGCTGATATGATTCCGCCAGCCACGGTCAGCGGAAACCCCCTCCTCGCTTATCCCCGTCAAAAAGGCCCAGGACCTCTCAACCCTGGGCCTTCTTTGAGAAAGCCTTGATGTCTATGCCCCCTTTTGGGTGTAAACGCATAAGTAGAGGCAAAAACCCTTAGGGGGTTTTAACCACCACCAACATGTCTAGTCACATGCAGCGAATGCATGAGTTGAAATGGAGGCAACACTTGGCCAAAAAAGGCCAGACCGACGCCGGGCCTAAAACCCACTGTCTCACCCTCTGTCCCCGCCCTCCTCCCCCTCCGCCACCACAAGCGTTCCTCAGTTTGCCCATGTCTTCAGAGTCTTTGATCAGCGATCCGCCTCCTCCTCAGCCTCCCCCGTCTCCCGAGCACCACCAGCACCACCAGAGACCCATCCTACCCCTTCTCCTTCCGCCAGTTTGATGACCTGAACGCCGTACAGCGGCCAGTCTAGCAGCCAGCCTTCTCTCTTACAGGTTTGGGGCAGAAGAAACACTTTAACCCAAACCATCCCAAAGCCAAAAGCCTGAATTCGGCATTGCCAGGCTTTTTGGCCTTGGGAAATGTTGCCTTTCCGTCTGGTGGACACAGAGGGGTTTCCCGCCACGTCATGGCCCTTGCCTCCCCAATACCAGATGCCGAGCAGGCATTTCTTTGCCAAAAACCCGCCCCTGCCCTGGCCAGCCACGTGTCATCTAAATTTCAAGCGCGTTGTCTGCATCTGTGGCCGGAAAAGTCCATCTGACCACCGACACATGGACTAGTAAGCACAGCTAAGGCCGCTATATCTGTGACAGCTCACTGGGTGAGCTGGGTGGATGTCTCTGGGGGTGACGGTGGCTCTCAGGCTCGGCGCACGCTCTTCAAAACCGCAGGGATGGGGGCAGGGTTCTTTCCCCCAAGGTCCTCTGGTGGCATCACATGTCCATAGAAACCAGGCCGTGTTGAAATTAATCTGTCTTGGAGACCGTCCACACACAGGTCAGGAGCTGTGGACGGCTCTCCGCAACGAGACCGAGCGCTGTCTGGGTGCCAAGAACCTTGTGCCAGGCAAGGTGGTGTGCGATAATGGGCGAAATCTGCTGGCCCCTTAAGATTGGTAGGCTGGAGCACATCCCTTCCCTGGCACATGTCATGAACCTTGTCGTCCAGAAAATTTCTAAAGAGCTCCCCGGGTTTCTGGACTCCCTGCTGAGGAAGGCTCGAAGTCTAAGTTCGCACTTCCCCGTTCGCCCCCTTTGCTTCGTCCTGCTGGCTGCGTTGCAGCGTCAGCTCGCCTCCCTGTCAACCATCTCATTGTTGACATGGCAACACGATTGAATTCCACCCCCCACAGGCGCCAGCTTTTGTGGCAGCAGCGCAATGCCTTTTCGCTGTACGACGTTACACTTGGCCTGACACGCAGCGGTGCGAACCTCGGGGTGTTGAGCCCGGAGTGGAGGCAGGTGAAAAGAGCTCTGCACCATCCTTGCCAGTTTTAAAGAAGCCATCAAAATGGTCAGTTGCGGACAATGCCTTGTCAGCATGAGCATTGTGGTGATCTTAGTTTGGAACGATCGTTGGACACTCTAAAAACAACATGGTCCCGCCAGGACGGAGGGGGGAGACGGACACAGATGCGGACACGGAGCCTTTCTCTCCGTCAAATCCACAAGGCCCGACAGTTTTCACAATTTCATCGGTCTTCATTAGGCGTGGTTCGGGGTCCAGGGCTAGTACAAGGCGGCGCCTCAGCTTCAGGGTGCATAATCTGAGGCAAGTCAGGGCTGTGTTGAAGCTGTGCCGGAGGAGGAGGAGGTATTCTAGACCCCGACGTTACCGACGTCCTGCCTTGGAAAGAGGTTGGCGCGAATTTGAGGGGGAGGAAGATGAGGAAGATCAGTTTGCTAGTGCCTCGACCCCGAGGCTTGGGAAATCAAGGCTCCATCTCTCACATGATGCTTGGATGCTCCATTTCCTCCAACATGATCCTCGCTTAAGGCCATCAAAATGAACAACAGTTACTAGGTGGCAACCCTCCTGGATCCCGGTACAAAAAAAAACTCAGCACTTTCCCTTTCCCCCCACCCCAAAAAGAGAGTAAAATGCAGGAAATGGAGACCTTGCTGATTGATCAACTGGAGACATCTGTTGCGTCTGCTTCACGTTCTTCAAATGTCACGGTGGAATAACATCAGCGAGTGACAGAAAATAGAGTGCCAAGTTAGCCGTTAGCTGCAGCAGCACAGTAAGCAAGGTGGCAGAAGCCTAATGGGTGACCTCTGGCAATCTTTATTAACCAACCCCACCAACGCATGCAAAAGCAGGGCACACATCCAACAAAACAGAGACCAGCTTAGATCATTTGGGGCACGGGCTATCTGCGTCTCAGCACCCATGTTTTTGTATGTGTTCGGGACCCAATAGACTTCTGGGCATTCAAATGATGAATGGGGCCCCAGCTCGCTCGCCACGCCATAGAGGTGTTGTCCTGCCCAGCAGCCAGCGTCAATCTGAGCGGACCTTCAGCACAGCTGGAGGAGTCATTACAGAAAAAAGAATCCCGGGTTTCCACAGATTTAATGGGATCGTTTGACTTTCATCAAGATGAATCAGGCATGGATTTTGATGATGTTGTGGCCCAATTGCCGAGGTCACCCATTTTGTTGAAAGGTCTACTTCACATTCCTCTCAAAAGAAATTGGGCCTCTTGAAACTTTTTTTTTAAAATGATCATTTCTTACTGCAATTTTTTTTCTCTTTTCCCAACAGTTCATTTTGCTAGTTTTGCTGTGAGGAGACTGTAAAAGACAGCCAGGTTTATGACAACACCGTATTCCATTTACTCACTTTTTTCTTTAGAAGTTTTCGCATTGTCAAGGTTTTGAGGTTTATGTTGCTGTGAGATACACCTATAATTAAGTTCATTTGGAACAGAAAAGTGGCTTTTAAGTGGCATTTCTCCCTCACAATTTTTAATAGTGTCTTTGTATGCATATTTATAATTTTTTGGGGTCATGTATGTGTGAGATACAGCAATAATCATGGTCCTTTGGAACAGAAATGTGGCTTCTAAGTGGCATTTCTCCCTCACAATTTTTTAACAGTGGCTGAGAAGTCATAGTTATTATTTTTTGTGGTCATGTTGCTGTGCGATAAAGCAATAATCATGGTACTTTTGAACAGAAATGTGGCTTCTAAGTGGGTTTCTCCCTCACAATTTTTAACAGTGGCTGAGAAGTCATTTTTATAATTTTTTTTGGGGCATGCTGCTTTGAAATGCAGCAATACTACAGGTCCTTTATTAAAAAAATGTTGTTTCTAACAGACATTTGTCCTTCACAGTTGTCTAAAGTGGGTCAAGGGTCATGCTTTGAATTTTTGGGGGCATTTTGCTGTGACATGCAGCTATACTACAGGTCCTATTATAAAAAAAATGTTGTTTCTAACAGACATTTGTTTTCACAATTGTCAAGAGTGGCTCAAGGGTGATGGTGCTGTTTGAAAAGGAATAGGTAGGACACTGTTAATGGACACATATTGCAAAATGACTTGTTTTTGCAAGATCTTTAACATAGCTATCAATCCCTGTATTGAGACAACCATTTAATACAATTAAAAAAAGAGAAACAAAGACATGGTTGGATTCCATACATTTTAAAATGTGTTTTCTAGAATTAAAGTACTAAAAAACTTGCATGTACAAAATAGCTGGTAAAGAAATTCTTTTTGAATTGTACAAGGGAGGTACAGGAAACTTGACCAGATTTAGGTTATTCAGAGGACATGGAGTATGGAGCACGGACAGAGAACAAAGTACAGAGACAATTTTTCCCCAGCACTTGAGTAAAAATGAGAAAAAGAATGCCAAAAAAAAAGGGCACTTGGGTGGAACAGG
This sequence comes from Phyllomedusa bahiana, assembly GCA_025379985.1. Lineage (NCBI taxonomy): Eukaryota > Metazoa > Chordata > Amphibia > Anura > Hylidae > Phyllomedusa > Phyllomedusa bahiana. The sequence continues at coordinate 156,016 of JAODAL010000786.1, forward strand.
AGCGTTAACCACCAGTATTTCCAAGTGAAGCTCAATTGGTCCGCATGTAGAAAAGAAAAAAGGAGAAAAAGGGGGCGCACAATCGTCAATTGGTCCGCACTCATACGGAGGGGCAAGCGCTATCCAGGACAGGGACAGTATATGTTCAGTGAAACTAAAATGGTAGTTGAAAGACTCCTTTTTCCCGGGACTTTTTAATCCGGGTCATGCAGGTTTGGGGCTCATGCTGTGGCCCCAGGACAGGTATAGTCAAAAGTCCGTGAAACAAAAATGGTGGTTGAAAGACTCCTTTTTCCGGCACTTTTTAATCTGGGGTTTTTGCAGGTTTGGGGCTCATGCTGTGGCCCAGGACAGGGATAGTCTATGTCCAGTGAAACTAAAAATGGTGGTTGAAAGACTCCCTTTTTTCCGGGATTTTTAATCTGGGGGTCATGCAGGTTTTGGGGCTAATGCTGTTGGCCCAGACAGGTATAGTCAATGTCCAGTGAAACTAAAATGGTGGTTGAAAGACTCCTTTTTCCGGCACTTTTTAATCTGGGGCATGCAGGTTTGGGGCTCATGCTGTGGCCCAGGACAGGTAGTCAAAGTCCAGTCAAACTAAAATGGTGGTTGAAAGACTCCTTTTTCCCGGGACTTTTTAATTGGGGGTCATGCAGGTTTGGGGCTAATGCTGGGGCCCAGGACAGGTATAGTCAATGTCCAGTTTAAATAAAATGGTGGTTGAAAGATTTCTTTTCTGGCACTTTTTAATCTGGGGTCATGCAGGTTTGGGGTCATGCTGTGGCCAGGACAGGGATAGTCTATGGTCCAGTGAAACTAAAATGGTGTTGAAAGAACTCCTTTTTCCGGCCATTTTAAATCTGGGGTCATGCAGGTTTGGGGCCATGCTGTGGCCCAGGACAGGTATGTAATGTCCCGTTCAACTAAAATGGGGGTTGAATGACTCCTTTTTTTCCCGGACTTTTTAATCTGGGGGTCAAAGAGGTTTGGGGCCTAATGCTGTGGCCCAGGACAGGATAGTTTTGTCCAGTGAAACTAAAATGGTGGTTGAAGACTCCTTTTCCGGACTTTTTAATCTGGGGTCATGCAGTTTGGGGCTCTGCTTTGGCCCCGGACAGGTAGCAAAACTCCAGTTCAAACTAAAATGGTGGTTGAAAGACTCCTTTTTTCCAGCACTTTTTAATCTGGGGGTCATGCAGGTTTGGGGCTCATGCTGTGGCCCAGGACAGGTATAGTCAATGTCCAGTGAAACTAAAATGGTGGTTGAAAGACTCCTTTTTCCGGCACTTTTTAAATCTGGGGGTCATGCAGGTTTGGGGCTCATGCTGCGTTCCAGGACAGGGATATTCAATGTCCAGTTCAAGTAAAATGATGGTTCAAATCATACTGCCTTCTGGCACTTTTTAATTTGTGGGTGATGCAGGTTTAAAGGTCATGCTGGGGTACAAGACAGGGATAGTGAATGGTTTGTGATTTTTTTTATGTGGCTTTTATAACCTAAGTGTGTTCCCTAAGATGTAGCACGTATCTATTTAACTGTTGTGGATTTTATTCCAGCTTCTCCAGCCCTGTTTGGGTGTAAGAATGAAGGTGTTGTTGCTCTCCCATAGACTTTAATGGTCATCGATCATAATCTACCATCGACCATCGAATTTCTTGTCGATGATGGTCGACTATCGACCATCGACCGATGTCGATGGCCAACGTAATCGCTCAACACTAGTGCTGTAGAATGTTTTGCCATGCTTAAATATGCAGAGGGAGCTTAGTTTGGTCTTCATACAATGTTGTGTTTTAGTGTGACACGCACATGACTGCTGCCGCTCTTAGAATCGCCTCCCTATAAAATTCCCTGGGCACTTAAGAGGGCAAAACTGACCAAAAAACTAACGCGGGAATGTTGCCTGATAAAGTCATGCCAGCGAAAGCTGGAAAAAAACAAGCTGAGAGCTCAGGTGGCAACATTAGTGACAGAGTGTGGAGGTGACGGCGGCAGCCACAGCAGCCTGAGGTCAGACAGTGGCACAATGACATTCTGGAGGTGGCAAAAACTGGAGTAGGCCACAGAGTGGCACAATGACACAGTGTGGAGGTCACGGCAGCAGCAGCATGAGGTCAGGCAGTGGCACAATGACATTCTGGAGGTGGCAAAAACAGGAGTAGGCCACAGAGTGGCACAATGACACAGTGTGGAGGTGATGGCGGCAGCCACAGCAGCATGAGGTAGAGGTGGCCAAGACTTTCGGGAGGGGGCAAAAACGGGAGGGCCACAAAGTGGCACAATGACACATGTGGATGTCATGGCACCGCAACGCGCAGCAGAATGAGGTATAAAGGGGGCACAATGACAGGGTGGGGGTGGGTGGCAATACAGTCCCTGGAAAAATGGTTGGTGGCAGATGGAGAAAATGTCAGCAATGTGTGGCATCAGGCGGGGGGCGGCATCAGAATGTGGCTGACCCCAGGTGTTTGAAACCCGACTCTTTTCTCACAGTTTGGGTGGGGGCCATGGCTGATGTTCTGACGCCTAAGGCTTTGGTTTTGGAAAATTTGGGCCCGATCATGCCTGATTCTTTTTGACAAAGTCAGTCATTCCACATTTCCCTGGACAAGGGGGTTCTTCTTGGGGTAACGATAGAAAGGAAGCATTTAAAAAAAAAAATGGTGTCTTTATTCCAGCACTTTTAGCTCTAAACAGAGCCTTTTTAAGCAACAACATAAAGTCAGCGTGTTTAAAAAGGGAAAGTGCCATAATACACCAAAAAAGTGATATTTAGATAATTAAGTCCAAATATTACCCTTAAGTTTTTTATAAATGAAATTAAAAAAAAAAATTATGCATCAAAAAGGATTCACCCACAGTGAATCATTTTACAAATGTGACATATACGGAATACAAAGTTCAAAAAGTTAATAACATATTAAGGTTGAGGTGCAAAAAAATGTATTATAATTCAGTGCTTTTTTAGAGTGTTCTCCTCACGGGGTATGAGCATCTCCATAGCCCAACTTGGGCGTCTCTGTAATCTTTCCCGCATGTGAAAGGTAATCCATCTGCGGTGCGTGCCTCCTTCAAGCGTCTTGATTGCTATGGCATTAAGCTGAATGCTTGTCGCGCGTACGTATAGAGTTGCCATAGCGATGAAAGAAGCTTGCACCGGCGCACTAAAATCCCCTAGTTTCCCAACGGGCCAGTGAAGCAATAAACGGATTGTTATACTCGGGGTTAAGTAAAAAGAAAATATTTATCTAAAAAAACCCCACGGAATGAAAGCCCCCACAAGGGACCAAAACAATCCACAGGGACACTGCAGGACTCAAGGCCCCTTTTGGCGCTCGGGTTTAAACCCCGGGGTAAACCAGGAAGCCTCCCGAGGGCGGTCCACATTATGACACAGGGCGAAAAGTCCCAAATGACAGGTTTTAAATTATGTTTTATAGCAAGCACTTAACCTGAAAACCCTTTTTATAGGGGTTTTGTAAAAATTAGACAACCGGAGAAAACACTGATCCCAGGAGTGGGAGCACTAATTATCTAAAAAGAAAAAAAAAAAAAATTAAAATTTTAATAAAGTTTTTTTAAAAAAAATATGTATATACATCAAGATTATATCAAATCTAGCCCCTTTTGCTTTCATATCAAAAAGTGGACGGTGGAAAAAAAAATAGAACCCTCAGTTATACACGGGGGTTTTTTTAAAATTCTATTTTTAAACCCTCCCGGGTTTAAGTATCCAATTTATGTACCCTTTCCAGTTCCTTACTTTTTTTAACAACATGTTCTATTACTGTCTTTTGTTCAAAGGGAAAAATGTGGTCAATAACCCCAAAATTTTTAAATTTTCAGTTTTGTGTTTTAATTTCCTAAAAATGTCTCGAAACGGAAGGTCCATTTTACCCATTGATCGTGGATTTATGGTTTATTTTGGACGACATTTTTGAGTTGTTTCACCTAATAAAAAATTTGGGCGGGCACATAAGGCATAAATAAAATAGCTACTTTTAAACTTTAGGAAGTGTTTATTTTAAATCCTCTTCTATTTTTGGGTGTATAAAGGTATCTCCTTTTATAAATTCGACAATTTGCAAAAAGAAAAGGATAACAAGCTTATCTAGATTGTGTAGGTCTGGGACATTTTTGGTTCAGTAGGACTAATACACCTTCAAATTTTTCGTCTTCTATTGCCTTTAGGTGGAACAGCAAACTCTTTAATTTGAGAAAAAGTTAGTTTTAAGGATATGCCTTCTTATAATAGATTACTTTTTTTTTTGTGAAAATTTATTAAACGTAGTAACAAAAGTTATTTTGTTCTTCACACCTTTTTTTTTTTTTTCCAAGTAGGAATTCCTATCCATTTTTGTACCCTTTTTTATTTTAAAGATTTTAGTTTCCAGGGAAACCCAACGTGCTTAAAATTTTAGAAGACATTTCCTCGTCTGCTGTCAAAAAGAGGGGGGTCAGAAAAAATCCTTTTTATTTAAAGAAATTGGCGTAGGGTTAAAGAACTAGGGCTTAGGTGGAAGCTATTATAATAAGGGTATTTTTTTGTCAGTAGTTTTTACAAAGAGATATGTAGCAAATTTTATTTCATGTTTAAAAAACCATAGTATCCAAAAATTGAATCTATCTAAATAATAAGACATAGTAAATTTAATGTCTCATCTATGGTATTCAAAAATTGAAAAAATTCATTTAAAACTCTCACAGAACCCCCCAAATAATAAAGGTTCATCATGTAACGCCCCCACCAACCCCACTGTGTGAAGTGGTGGTACACATAGATGAATTCTTCCCCAAGGTAAGTGATAAACATGTTGGCATACTAGGCGCAACATTTGATCCCATGGCGGTCCCCTTTCTTGAATAATTTTTTGGGTATAGGGTTTATAAACATGAGAAAAAATTTCCCCAGATCTTTTGTAAAAATTTTGCAAAAATAATACCCTTCATTATAATAGCTTCCAAACCCAGAGCCATGATTAATTCTTTTTCCGTCAGCCCAAATTTTTTAGAGTAAAAAAGGGTTGTTTCTGACCCCTCTCTTTTTTGACAGCAGACTTGAGGAAATGTCTTTAAATTTTAAGCACGGGTTACCCGATTAATATCTTTTTCTAAAAAAAAGGGGACGAAATAGGGATAGGAAGCACTACTTGAAAAAGAAAAAAAAGGTGGGGGAAAACAACGGGGAAATGTGTTACTAGTTTAATAAATTTTCACAAAAATAAGAATCTATTTAGTGAGAAGGCATTCCTTAAAACTAACTTTCCTCAAATTTAAAAATTTGCTGTTTCCCCCTAGAAAGGATATAAAGATCGAAAATTTGAAGGATATTAAATCCCTACTGAACCAAAAAAAAGTCCCAGACCTACACAATCTAATAAGCTTGTTACCCTTGTCTTTCTTGCCCAAAAATTTTCGACTCTTATAAAAGGGGATACCCTTTTTACATCCCAAAAATTGAAAAGGATTTAAAAAACAATCACTTCCTAAAAGGTAAAAGTAGCTATGTTATTTATTTCCTTATGTGTCCCTGAAATTATTATATGTAGGTAAACAATCAAAATGTGGTCCGGATAAAAAAACATAAATCACGATCAACTGGGTAAAATGGACCTTCCAGTTTGAGAATTTTGGGAAATTTAAAAAACAAAAATGAAAATTAAAAATTTTTATTATTGCCCCATTCCCTTTAAAAACGAAAGACAGGTAATAGAAGTATGTGTTAAAAATAAGGAACTGGGGAAAGGAACTAAATTGGATCATTATACCCGGGGGGTTTTAAAATTTGATTTAAAATTTCCTACAGAGTATAACTGAGGGTTTTCTGTTTTTTGTCCACGTGTCACTTCTGAGAAATGCACATAAGATGCAGATTTGATATAATCTTTTGTTTACATATTTTTTAAAAAAATCTTGTTTATTAATTTTCTTTTTTTTCTTTTTTCTTATAGATAATTGAGTGCTCTGACTCCTGGGATCATATGTTTTCTCCTGTGTCTGTCGTAATATTACTATCCTCTATAAAGGTTTACAGGGTTAAGTGTCTATGCTTAATCATTATTTAAAAAGCGCTGTCATTTGGGACGTGTGCGCCCTGTGTCTGTAATGTGGACCGTCGCTCGGAGGCTCTGCCTGGTTTACCGTGTTGATCCGCGGAGCGCCCAAGGGTCCTTGAATCATGCAGTGTCCCTGTGTGATTGTTAGTCCCTTGTGGGGTCTTTCATTTTCCCGTGGGGGTTTTTTGATAAATATTTTTTTTAAAACTTACCTGATTTTAAAACCCGTTTATTGTTTATGGCCTGTGAAACTGGGGGATTCGTGCGCCGGAAAACTTCTTTCATCGCTATGGCAACTCTATACGTCACTCGCGACAACAGTTAGCTGTAAAGCCTAGCAACTCAAAACGATTGAAGAGAGGCACCGAGCGCGATGGACTTTGTTGCACAGGCGGTACGATTAAGAGACGCCGTAGTTGGTCTATTTTAGATGCATCATACCCCTGAGGAGGAACTACCTAAATAAGCACTGTAATTATAAAACATTTTTTGCACCCGCAACCCTTAAAATGTTCATTAACTTTGTAAAAAGTTTGTATTCAGTTTTTGTCACTTTTTATAATGTTTTTTTTGTGGGTAGATCCTTTATGAGTGAATAATGTTTTTTTTGGTAATTGTAATAACACGTTAGGATAAAAGTTTGGACTTAATATGTAAATGTCACTTTATTTGTGTTATTTGGCACTTCCTTTTTAAACACTGCGCACTTTATGTTTTTGCTTGAAAAAGGCTCTGTTAGAGCTGAAAACTTTTCTGGAATAAAGACACCCTTTTTCTTTTAAGTGCTGTCCTTTCTATTTTTGGCATTGTTTCAGGCTTCGTTCAGCCTGTGGGACGTGCACTCATCTAGCTTTTCAAATCCCAGTGCTGTTTCTACTTTCTTCTTTTGCTTGGGGTAACGATTGCCCCCGCTGCACTGACCACCCGCTCTGATGCCAAACTACTGGCCGGGCAAGATAGCTTCTACACTGCAAACTCGGCAAGTTGCAGCCACAGTAGTCCAGCGGATCTTCTAACTGGGGTGGCAGAGTGCTGTTCAAGTAGGCCACCACCTGTTGATTCAGGGACTGCTCCAGGTCCTGCTGCTGCTGCTTGCGACTGCCCTCCTCACTAGGCGGGTGAAGGACGCTGCTCATCAGTGACTTCAGACTTAGGTTGTTGCTGATGGAGTGGTACTGCTCCTACCCCCCCCCTTCCTCCAGAAAGCCGCGGCGTAGTACGTGAGCGCTGAAGAACCCCCCGGTCAGACCTGTCAGAGGAGGACATCGCAATGGGGAGCGCCACTGACTCGGAGGGTTTCCCTTAGTTTTTGAGTTGTCCTCCTCCAGCAGCTGGGAAAAGCTCCCATTTTGGACCGGTAGCGAAGGTCCAATAGGGTGGAGAGCCAGAAGTCACCCTTGCCTGATTTCTGACTATTCAGCTGTCACTAGCCAGGCAAATCAGCATTTCTGCGGGCCATCTGCACAAGTGACTCCCAGGGGCTCCCTGCCTCTGTCTCCACTGTATACTGCCACGGTGCTTGCGGGTCATCTGCCTGTCTTCCTCATCTCCAAACTACCTCCCCAGCTGCTCCTGCTCCTCCTCTCTTGTCACCTGGGTAGAAAAAACCACTAAAATTTTTAGCAGACAATGTTCTGCTCCAATGTTTTTCCCCCCCTTTCCCCCTCCTCCATTTCAGTCCCCCCCGGATCATTGGCCATGAGATGTAGTCGCCCCTCTCCCGTCCCGCCCAGACAGATTTTTTCAGCATCTGTTACATGACATGAAGCAGTGTAATGACGTTATTCATCCCGTAGTCCTGGCGACTGACAAATAACGTGGCCTCCTCGAATGGCCTCAACAAACGGCAGGTGTCACGCATGAGCTGCCACTGGCTGACATCAAAGTTTTCACAGGGGAGTACTACTGTCCGCCTGGATCATCAAAAAATTATTAATGGCCTTTCTTGTTCATACAGTCAGTCCAACATGTGCAGGTGGAATTCCAACGGGTGGGAAAAATCGCATATCAGAGTGTGTTGGGGGAGACCTTCTGCCACTGCAACTCGAGGAGGGTGTTCCTGGCTTTGTAGGAATGGGATGAAGTGCGTGCACAGTTTCCTGGCCATTTTCAGAATCTTCTGAAGATCGGTGGAAAGGGACTTCGGGGAACCTTTTCACAACCAGATGAAAACATGCGCCATGCAGGGCGCTGGACCATCCCTTCTCGGTGCAGCGCGGACACCATGTTACTCCCTTGTCCGTACCATGGTTCCGATTTACAGTTGGCGAGAGAAAGCACAAATCGATTTCTTGCTGCATGACGCGGAGCAGTTTCCTCCCCTGTGTGACTTTGTTCGCCGAGGCAAGCCCAGGTGTAGAACTGCGTGACACCGCTGTGCCCTACACATGTGGTATGATGGAGCAGTACTTGTGAGGCTGAGATGGTGGTGGAGGAGGAGGAGGGGACATTGGCACAGGAGCCGCAGTTTGACAACGTGGAGGAGAAAGCGGCGTCTCCTGTCCAAGTTGTTGGTGTGCCTGTGCAGGAAGCACATTCACCCAATGGGGCCCTAAAGGAATGTACTGGCCCTGACCGTAGTTACAGCTCCAGACGTCCGCGCTGCCGTGCACCTTGGAACAAACCGATAAGCTCAAGGACTGGCCCACTTTCTGTTCTACATATTTTTTAATGCTGGTCTCCCTTTTTGGAAAAGAAATTCGGCTTAAAACCTCCATCTCGGCTGGGCAAAGCCACTAGTTCCGAATGGTGCAGAGCCACCATTTGGGAAAGTAGGGGCCGCATACCAACAATTGGACAGGAGCACGATCTGCTGTTTCACCTTGGTTGGTTGGACGCATACTTTTTGCTCTTTGCAATCGCCTTCAACGACTGCTGGGCCATGGAAACGACACAGGGCCGTGGGGGGCCAACGTTAGCTCCCTAGCCACGCTTCCCCCCTTTCTGCCCCCCCAAACAGTTTTCTACATAAACCCCATATTCGGCCCTCGGGTTTAGAAAAGAACTGCCCACCCCCGAGTAGCTGATTTTCCCGCCAACGCTCCGCACTGAGGATACCTGCCGTCCCTGCTGGCCCTGTGCCGATTTTTTGCCTGCGAAGGGGTTTTTCCCCCATGCCGCTTGGTCCCGCCCCAACACTGCGCTACCCTGCTGATAGGCCACACAACCCATTTTGCTGGCTGCGCCTTCCCCAACGTGCAAGTGCGCCTCTTCTCCTGACGATGGAAGCCCTTCTTCACCCGGCTACCAAGTCCCGGTGGGCAAATTTTCTCATCTATTGGGTTTCATCTCACTGCTGCCTCGTACGTTTGGTCCCAGGGGCTAAACCCCTCAAACAGACCTCCTGCCATCTCCACATCTATACTTTGCCCCCTATCAAAAGCAGGGGTTTTTTGGCCCATTTTTCGTGCAAGTAGTCTGTGCCCTCCTAAAATTTTTACCTCGCTATATATAGCGCGGGCCAGACCACATGTAATCTCGGGCTGGGGAAAAACCGGGATGGGACAGAGGCGGGTTGAGGGGCAGGTGAGGGCCGTGACCCCCTCCCGGGCCATGCCCAAATAAAGGGTTGTTTTGACGATCCCACCGATTTGTGGGGTTTTCAATGTCATCTGGGGGGAAGTGGATACCAGGCAACCAAACAAGAAACCCTTTTGGGTTTTTTGGGCAACAAACGGCCGCTAGATGACAGCGCAGTTTGGCCTCACCGAGTGACCCCTGCTGGGTCCCTTCCCGTGCTGTGCCCCGGGCCTGCTCCGGAATGTTTGTGCCACTGCCCCTGCAGTGAAGGCCTGCCCTCCTGTTGAATATGTTTGTTCTAAAAGTACAACCTGTTTTTATAAGATTCTGTTAGATAAATACACACCCCGTTTTGACCCCCAAAAGAACCCCTAAAAAGCTTGGGGTAACCCTTGGGTATAAAATTTCGCTCCACAAAGGGGAGGAAAAAAATTTTTTTGTTTGGCGTTTAAAAATTGTGTATTTTACTAATATTTAAAAACAAAAAAAACAGGGTTAATTAACCTTTTGGGTATAATTAAGCTACGGAATTTCTTTTGTGGGGTTAAAAAAAAAGTTTCTTTTACTAAATAAATGCAGAAAAATATTAGATAACCCCTTTGGATGTAAATTTTGGGAAAAAATTAGCAGCCAAAAACTACCGCTTTGTGCGTGTTTCAAGGCGTGTATTTTAGCTACCAACAAAAGAAAACTTGTAATTAACACTTATACAGCCTAATGTACTGTAAAACAGTGCCTTAGGATGTAAAAAGATGTTGGTTCTACTACTTCCTGCATATGGCACGGCACCGTTTCTTATTTAAACACCGCAGCCATCACAGACCAGCGTTAAGGGGGGGTAAATAGCAAGAAGGGACCGCACCATCCGCCCCTGCAAACCCGCAGATGTTAGCGCAATTAGCAGCTAACTCCTTGGTATGTAGGGGGTCGCAACCGATCCCGCTACAAAAACCCCTTACCGGCATTAGAATGTACTCAAACGTCCAATGTCGGTAAGTGGTTAAAGGGGTTTTGCCAAAAAGGGATTTCCTCACCTAACAGGCTGATACTCTGATCTAAAGTCTTGAGAAAAGGCGGTTGTGTTTCTGTTTAAAAAAACAAGAACCTCCTTTGTGATGTCATCGCTCCACCTCCCATGCACGCTCCCGAGGCTGATACTCAGTCTCTGTAGTTGAGTAAATATTGTTTGGCTAATCCACAGAGGATATCTGTATTGTGCACAAGCTATATGCATTTTATTTCTCCCTCTTATCTGCTCAGGAGAGAAGATAAGTTTCAAGCAGGCAGCATTCTTTTGTTTGTTCACGGACTGCTTCCGTTGCGGGGAGGAGGGCTGAGCAGGGAGCCAGGGAGTGTCTGTATGTTTACTCAGATAATTACATTACAACCAGTGGATTCTCTATACAAGACAAGACATTTAATTTAATTTAAAACATTTAACCAGAACATTTTCTCCCATAGACTTTAATTGGATTTGACGTTCGAGTTCAAATTCGAATAGAACTTAGAAGCGAACTCACAAAAGTTCGAGGTTCCAAACGAACTAGAACTTTTTACTGTTTGTTCAACACTATTCGTGACTCCTCAGACCAGGAAGACCACCAAAGCTCCTCCATTGGATTACTGTGGAATTGGAGAGGAGAATTTGTTTTATTATGTTGTCACATTTGCTGCTCTTTTTAATTCTTTATAAAAGTTGGAGAACTTTTTCCCAGGGAATAAATAATTCTTAAACACAATCTGCACAAGTCCTTTTTTTAAATTATACTTAGCTTTAATACAGATGCAATGCAATAGTAAACAGCGAACCGCTCATAATTTTAAAAAAATTCCGAACACACTGATGTTTCGGCAGCAACCTGTCAAAACATGACGTACACAAATAGATGATATCAAAACGCTCCCAGTTCAGAAAGTCGATATCTGTAAAAAAGCTGTGACTTCCAGCACTCTGGCAAATCATTTATCCATTCTATGTACATTCTTACACTTCCATGTTTTATGCTGCACTAATGGCCCATTAGCTGTCCCTGTCCACTTTCCAGAGATTAGCTTTGATTATAGGATATTTTCAAGACTCACTTTTCAACGAACCCAAAAATTAGGGAAATGCAACAACAACAAAAAGAAAAAATTTCTCCCTTTAAAATCTACATAAAGTTCTTTGGGGGTGAAAATTCATATAAAGATCACATCCACCCTTTAACATTTTTTTATTGAAATTGACCCAACTTACAACATATTTTTGCATGTAAATGGCTATTTTAACCCTTAAATTTACATCATCTAAACCTGACTCACTACCGTCAAACACAGAAAAAAAAGTTTTTTTTACATTTCAATGTCTTTTCCAGTCTTTTTAATTTGATTCCCCTTTAAAAATTTTTTTCACACAGCCAGGCATACTCCACATTAGAATACATAGACCATTGTTTTCATTAGGAATAAAGTTTGTTCAATACGGGCAAAAAAAAACATTAGTAACAAATTATTTTCCCAAAATTTTCCCTGCATATTTCAAATTAAAAATGCATCGGTATATTTTAGTAGAAAATGCACTGAATGGAGCTAAGCCCATTTTCAAAACTATGACTAAACCTGTAAAGATGGGGTTAAAATTTAGGGGTGTGCCACAGATTTTTACTCAATACCCAAAATTATATCCTTTTTAAAGCTATCTTTAAAGATTTTTTGGGTATTTCACATGGCGTTTTGGGATACATTTTGGTCCTTGTTAATCCAAAATCGCCCCCAAAACGCGCGTCCTAAAAAAATCCCAAAACGTATTAAAAACTAGTGTGTTTTGGGTGCGGGTTTGGATGCAGCAGTGGAAACCCCAACATTTTAATGGACTCCCGCTGAGTCTTTCGGACCAAGAAATTGACATATAATTCTTGGAAAATGTCTGAAAGACGCAATGAGGCAAGCATCGGCGATCACTCGTGTGAAAGCCAATGCGTGTTTCACATTAAAAGTATGGTAAAATCACATGGCTATTTATTAGCCACGTATTTGGGTCCACTTGGGCTCGCGGATCCAAAAAAAGCACTAAAAGGTTGTTTCATGGAGTAAAATACCCGGTGAAAAACCCTTAAACACATGTTTTTATTCCATTTTTTTGGCCCTTTTTTGTTTTTTTTTCTTGTGTCACCAAAAGTTTTCATTGGGGCCGAAAGAGCAGGTGGAGGACATTAATAGCAGTGGGACACGTACCATGAGTCTAGCACTGAGATCAAATAAAACACTCAGGGCGACATGTATGAATTTTGTCGCCCAGATCTCAATTTTATTTCGCACATTATAGTGAGAATCGCCTAATTTTTAAAACCTATTTTACTGCGGTCAAAGATTTAGCAAATTTAGTTCCAAAATGACAATGGCAAAGCAATTTTTAATGGGTCACCTGTCCCCGTGTAATCGCCCATTTTTTTCCCTTTCCATTAAAATGTTAGGATCATGCGGTTGCGACTCACCTCCAGGACGCTCCCACATCTTGGTAGCATTACAGGGTGCCATAGGCACCGCTTAAAAGGCCTAGTTTTGGGGTTCAAGCAACAAACCAGCTCACCTAATGAATAATTTTTTTTGGAAGCCACAGTGCATGGGGTTTGGATGGGGGGCACCCGCCGTAACTAGAGACAAGAATATGGAGGGGAAAAATCCAGCACAAAAGAAGATTATTTTATTTATCCAACGGTGCTGGATCTTTTCCGCCATCCATGCGGACTTCTTGTCTCTAGTTTTGGAGTGCGCCTGCTCATACATCAAGAGAACATGGCTGCGCCAGTTTTTGGGCTGAAAGTACATGTCGCACTGAGTATCGAGTCAGAACCATTTCTGTGTCTCTCTCTCTCTGCCTCTCCTCCTCTCTCCCTCTGCATAAGCTTCTTTGAGCAGCTGTAACTTGAGCTCTCAGTGAGAGTTTGAACTGGGGTGCCTGGTGCCCACTAATGGAGTTTATTCTTTTATTTGTGGGCCCATGTTACAGCTATGACTGGTTTCGGCCTCTCTTTCTCTGCCTTTCTCCTTGAAAAGTAGCCCCAGGCCTTCTATTCTTAGTAACCCACATGCCCAGTGGCCTACATGGGGTTTCTCTGCTCTCCTTTATCCAGTCTTATCCTAAGAATACCTTTAACACTCCCAATATCAGTGACAAGTGGTGAACACAGTTTTTTCTAGCTCGGACTTTCAATTGAGTACAATTGAGCATCAACTTGAGAATAGAACATTTAGATTAACATGATTGGAAAATTTTGTAAAAAGGCATAAAAAAATTGATTCGATGATCTATGTGTGACTTTTGTGTGCAATTAAAATAGGAAGGGTAATTTAAATTACTGCTTTATTTTTATTAATCTAATTCATAAAAATTTAATTAAGTCGTGGTTTAAATCTAGGTTTGGTTTCTATTGTTCTATTACATTTTAGAATGAGAAAAACAAAAAAGAACTTTTGGCTATTGATAATAAATAGGTTTTTAGACCTCATTTTTCTGCATTGTCGCACTACAAGGATTACTTTTTATTTTAAAGATCTTGCGAAAACAAGTCACTTTGCAATATATGTCCATTAACAGTGTCCTTACACACACATATATACACTTACACACATTTATACAATCACACAAACAATCCCTTATTTTAAAGTGTGGCTAGTGTGACTTGCTGGGACATATAGCTCCCCAGAATGCCACACTTTCAAGATAAGGCACTGTGTTTATGTGTGTATATATATATATATATATATATATATATATATATATATTATATATACAAATATATATATATAAATACAACTACACTATGGTTTTTGACTATATATATAATATATATCATATATATATGTATATATATATAAATACAAATATACTATGGTACTATATATATATATATATATATATATATATACACACACCTTTTCAGTCACACCGTTGAGTACAGTATTACAAAAAAAATAATAATAAATGTAAAATTAATAAACATTAACGTAAAATTACCTAAAAATTATTTTAGTGCATTCAAACCCTTGTTAAATGCAAAATGAAAATGTGTAATCAGGAAAGGGGTAAATAATCGGTCAGGAACAAGACAATTTTGTTGTGTCGCATGATAGCATGACATGTTAATGAGTGGGGGGAGGGGGGATTTCTTCTCCCTGCCCAGAGTGCAATTTAGTCCAAAAATCAAATCCAAAAAATCAGCATCGATCAGATCCTATACGGATCCAACACGTATCCAACATACAGCTGGGTGTTTGGATGTGTGTTGGATGCAGCAGGATCGCCCCCTATAGTTTATTATAGGGCTCCTGCTGCATCTTTTGGACCAAGAATTGACATGTCACTTCTTGGAAAGGATCCGAAAGACAGGTCCGAAAGTCGCTATGAGACAAGTGTCGGCAATCACTCATGTGAATGTCGATGCGTGTTTCAAAGTAAAAGCAATGTAAATCACATTGCACATTATTAGATGCATGTTTGGGCCCATTTAGGGTTCGACAGACGGATCCAAACACAACTAAAAACGTATGTTCACACAGACTCAACATGCCATGTGAACATACCCTTAATGTCCATCTTTGGCAGTGGATTAATTCCACCCATTTTGAACGGAAAGCGAAACTCAGATGCAAACTAGGCTTTACTTGTGAAAAAAGATACACACCAATAAGCTTGGCTTGGAGCACAAAATAACCTGGCACTGCTAAAACACTATTTAATATAGCTTTTTCTAAACCACACAAACTCTTTAATTAAGAGCATAGTTTGACGTGTAGGAAAAATGTAAATAAGCAATAAACTAAATGAATTTTCACTCACTCCTAGTTGATACAATCATTTACAGTGTTGATTGGAGTCAATGTCGATTCTGACTTGAATCCAAGAAATTCGATTTAGGTCAACCCGAATCAAAGTTTGGGGAAAATTGACTGGAAGTGAGGCTGCACTGGCAGCAACAAAATAATGGCAGACCAAAAGCTAGGCCACATCAGGAGTGAGAAGGGACTAGGGTGTCAGGGTAAGTAAACCCTAAGAAGCCAGTAAAAGATCCTAGCCCTAAACCCAGTTTAGAGTTAGGGATAGTGTTATGGTTCAAGGCTTGAGAAAAAATTTCAGCTCAAGACATACCAAACCTCAATTTTTTCACAATTCTTGTCAAACCCTGTTGAAGCAACACTAATGATGTATTTGTCTTTTGTCACAATAAAATGCAATGGATACTCCTAATTGGGTATCTAGAGATGTACATAGCAGTGGTACATGAAAAAATAACCGTGAAAAATCTAAAACTTGCTACATTGGTGTGCACTGAGCTCTACAACATGAATGTAAAATGTTGGCAGCTGGGATGAAGTATTCACACCATGAATCATTAGTCTCTAGATACCAGCTCAAGTTATATTATTTTTTGAGTGTCAGACACATCTTGAAGGTCATTGCCATTTTGTAAACTAGGAATAAAGAGCAGAAATTAAGTTACCATGAAGCAAAATTGTTCCTAAATTAAGATTTATGAAGTGATTGCTAGAGCAGTCGTCAGAATCCAGTAATGCTCAGATGATATTTGTTGGAATCCCCTGGCATCTAGGAATTGAATAATATACTATAATAGCAATAACTATGTGCACAGACTATCCACAGTCATAAAAAGTCTCGAGCTTCGTCTTTGCCATAAGTGTTATCCAAATCTGATTTACATTTGAAGGAGTCAAAGTAAAATCCATCTTCTTTCAATGTGAAGGAAATGGGTTATGCAAGGGTTTAGTGACATTGCACTGAATTACTGTGATTCGTGAGTGACAGAAAATAGATATCCTTTAAGTAGGCAGATTTCCAACTGGAAAGGTGATGGCCCAATGCTTAACTGTGAAATGACTTATAGCAGGAACAGCCAGGAGTCACACTGGTAAGGCTTTCATGTTTAACATCTGTATGATGGCAGAATATAGTTTTCAGGGGGAAATAAAAAAAAGAGTAGACCACGTGTAAATCACATTCTTGTATGTTAAACTCCTGGAGGAGAAAGTGATACAGCAGCCTGTGAGAAAGCATTAAACAAATGTAGGTCTAAGGGACAAGCTGTCACAAAAGTAAGCGCAAAATAAACAATACCAATATATTGTAGCAACAGTTTGCCTGACTTAAAGGGGTTATCTCATCTCAAAGTTTCATAGGATGCATGAATGAAATAATGCTGCTTTGCTGAGTTAAAGTAAACAGTAAAAATTACTGGCTTTTGTCTGAAAGATCAGATAACAAACAAGCTCTCACTGTCCGGAGTTCTGTGCTGCCTTGACCTGTGTGATGACATCAATCCTTGCTATCAGATAGAACAAACAACAGGGGAGAAGAAGTACACAGGTCGGTCACTTGGGAAACTAGAAAGCCCTCAAAAAGGGATAAAATCACTTGTAGTTCCTCAAAAAAAAAATGAACAAAGCAATTATTTGGAAAACGTCTTCATTTAGTGTTCCCAACATGTTGAAAGCTAATCTTTGTAGCGAAACAACCTCTTTAATTCACAGCTAGTATTTAGAATTGCCATGGCCCTTCCTCAACTCTCTAAGTATCTAGTATATATTAGGTATCACACACATTCACAGCTCTTTATGTTTAATCAAGAGGTTATCAGATTGTCTCTGCAAATATTCAGTGTTCTCTTAATGGAGATGAATAGGATGTATGTCTGGCAGAGGTTCTCTGAAGGTAAATCTAGAAGAAACATTGTAATATTGACCTGGCACTGTTTAATGTCCTTGGATAACTTATTTTTATGGTACCTAAGCAAGCTTAAAGGGACACTATGGGTGACATGTCCCATTAGGGTTGCGCCATTTTTTCTAAGTGTATTTTGCGCAAAAAAAACTGTTGGTGCACTATTCTCCATATAAATCAACTGTAATGCACCAAAACTAGGTGCATTTTACGCCTGGCACAACACATTTGAATGCCTCTAAAGTAGGCGCATCAAATATGCTAGCAATGATATGCTATGCACCTACATATTGCAATGCGCCTAGATTAGGCGTATCAATTATGCTATGCAAGGTATACCAGACGCCAGATTTTGTACAGGTTCATTCATTCAGGCGCACTATACACTCATTTAATGCGCCTTAAAATTGGCGTGGAGGTGCTTCTTTTCTGACATGATGCCATCAGTCAAGCCTAATCTTTATCCAGAGAACAACAGAGCAATCATTCTGTCATTACCTACTATTTGATTGAGACTACATGCAGATAGGCACTTTTCGCAGCAACTAAAGTAAACTGAGATTAGTCTGCCCTGCCATTTAGGAGTTTTATCTCTTTATTATCACAGCTAGAGAAGGGAAAGATTTTATATGTAATTTTTACTTGCATAGGACTGCCAAAATACATGAGGCCCAATGTGCTTTACCGGTGGATGCAGATAGTTATTGCCCAGGTGTATTCCTATGCTCATGGATGAATGGCATTACCCATTGTGGATGCATAAAAGTGATATTTATATAAAGACGCTTGGAACTGTTAAGAAGAAATAACTACGGACTACAAGTCATGCAAAACTATCATTTGTTTATACCTCTGTGAAGCATAGAATATTATATACCATTCTGAGAATAAAAGTGAATTCAAAAGACGCCTATTGTGAATATAAAAACAGCGGTTTACAATTTATAATGGAACTTTGATGCAGGTGGTGACCTGCTCATAAGTGCTGAAGACCTGTGGGACATAAAAGGTGTATTTATTTAAGACAATTCTATCCGAAAACATCATGCAAAAAAAACAAAAAAAAAACATATTGACCTGCATAGTTTTCTACAGGTTTGAGGTATCTTTCAAAAAATACTATCATTGCATATCTTCAATATACACTGCTTATGTAATGGGACTCTAGCCTTATCTTCAGTCATTTGCCATGAGATGGCCATGTAATGATAACACAGTGGTACAGCTAATTCAAATGATAGTAGTTAGCACAGCCTTTTCTGTTAAGCCATAAACCTGAGGACACATCCCATGATAAGACCTAAAGTTAAACCTGGTGGTTTTAGCATTATTGGCAAATGATATAATATGTATGGGACTGTCAGCGGACTGTAGATTTTGGGGGTAAAATGGACTTTGCATAACAGACTTCAATATTTGTTACTGTTGGAGATTAACCTGTGCCAGGAAGTGTATGGCAACTTTTTCCCCTCTCCATTATCATTAAAAGAAGCAGGTATGCTTAGCCAACCCAAGGATATAAGTAGTAGAAAAGCTGTGAGAGAAAGCTCTGATATTTGACTTTTAAACCCTTAGATGCCACAGTAAAGGCGATCTGGTTGATGTGCTTGCACAATTCCATTGCCTGATCATGGGGTGCTAACCAGTCTTTATAGCAGCTGTATGCCTAAAGGACTCCATGGCTGCTTTTTTAGTGCTTCTATTATACCCTACTTAGGGGTGTAATAGAAGAGACACTATTGTACACTGTTCTGCAAGATATGACTATAGTAGAATTGTGTACAAACAACCACGTCCCCTAAGTGTCCTAAAGTACCCTGGGGGACTAAAAATAGAAATGTAAAATAAAAAGATGAAAAAGTTTTAAAAATTTAAAACATTCCCCTTTTGCCATTTTTCAAATGCAAATAAAAAAAAAAATCTTCCACCTATGGTCTGGTGAATCTTATATACAGTTGTGCTCAGAAGTTTACATACTCCGGCAGAATTTTTGCTTTCTTGGCCTGTTTTCAGAGAATGTCCATAATCTCATTACCTGTTTACCAGTTGTCCTTCCTTTGACCACCTTTGGTAGGTACTAACCACTGCATACAGGGAGCACTTCACAACACCTATTTTGGAGATGTTCTGACCAAGTTACCTACCTATTGCTATGGACATTAGGACAGTCTCTCAGATCATTTTTTACCCTGGCTAATTTTCCTGCTTCCAATGCAGTAAGCATTTATTGGCTGCCTAATATATCCAAACCCTTGACAGGTGCCATCATCAAAATATAATCAATGATATATACTGTCAATGATTTTAATGTTACGGCTGTCTTGTGTGTGTAGTGTTTGTATACATATGTCTATATGTGTATGTGTATATATCAGAAACTCAGGCACATGCCACCAAGGTAAGGAGCCTTGGTGGAATGAAAGGCCAAAATTAGACAGGTGCCAACAGTATAGGCTGTTGACATACGTTTAGTTGTGTTAGTATGGCTTCCAGCCATTCCCATGTAGGCCTTTCATTGGGAGTAAGCATAGATAAGAGTCAGGGCTTACTCCCAATGTTCCACTCCAGGATTTGTCTGGCCTTTATAAGTCAGCAGGTAAGCTGACTAGGTGTGGCTACAACCTTAAACTACCATTGAGTCTTGGGAGGAGATATGCTGTGGAACCAGCGTCTGTCACATCTTTGCTGAGGTGCTTACAAAGTGCTAGTGAGCACTCTTGTGTTAGAGCTCAGACGAGCAGGATTTTTGTTTGTTTGTTTTTGTGCATGCCTTGCACTTGTTTTGCCTGCCTAAGTTCTGTTTAATAAAATACAGAGGACCTGTATTTTCACCTGAAGTTCTGTCTCTATGCCTAAAGATAAGATGTACGTCAAGATCCCAGAGCTGTAAAAGCTCACTATATTATATTTTATATATAATATATATATATTATATATATAAATATATATATATATATATATATATATTTATATATATATATATATATATATATACATATATATATATATACATATATACACACACACACAAAGGTATGCAATTCATAAATAGATTTAATCTGTAGCACAATCCAATATGTGTCTTAGCTTGTAGTAATAACATTTCACATGATCCTCCTAGAAAACAAGATGACATAAAATTCAGACTTATGTGAAAAAAAATGCTTTGAATAATAAAGTGATCTGCAGAATCCCTCCTAGGCAAAATCAATCACTCTAGATCTGATCACAAATCCTCTCTTGTGTCATTATTTGGCTTATTTGTCAAAATCATTTGCCTTTTTCCTATCTATATTACACATGGGCACAAAGACATATCATTCTTGGTGGAGCGCCTTTTTTCCTCCTAGAGATCAGCACTGATCAGGGTTATTTGCCCACTTAGATTACTTTGTGCCTCATTTGCAAATGCTACCATCATTTCAGCAAGAAAAACACTAGCTAAGTTCAAAGTGACATGTTCAAATGAATGAAGAAGCCACCAGCCGCAGAAATGGAAAAAAAATCCTCGGGGAGTTGTCCATAAAAGAAAGGGAAAATGTATTCTGCTATCTACACCACAGTCACACAGACATTTTTTGTGGCTTTTGTCACTACATAAAACAGTGAATCTTAAAATCAAAGAAAAACACCGCATAGATGTAGCAGAGCTGATCATGTCAGCACAGCTGTTGTAAAACTAGCACTTTTCACTAATTATGTATATATACGGGCTCGGACTGACCCATAGGGGAGCAGGGAGAATCCCCAGTGGGTCCCTGGCCATTCATGGCCCCTTGAGCATGGCAGATTTGAGGCTGCTTTTTTTTTTAGGAAGAAAGAGGAAAGAAGTGCCCTGGGGACCCAAGACTGTCTCCAACTGTGCAGACCCCTCCAATGACAATTGTGGTGGACACGGGGAAATTGTTCAGGGGTCCAGTGCCAACTCAAGCCACTGTGACAACATTGACTGCGGTCTGTGGACCTACAAGTCCCAGCTAGCTCCACCATAACATCTATTGTCTTTCCCTGTGGCTCACGACATATATATTGTATACATGACTCACAAAAAGCTAGGGATATTTGGCTTTTGGTTGAAATTTCAGGATGATCATAAAATTTCTTGCATTTTTTTTTAATAAAACCATCTCTTAACTTTAGAATGCACATGTTCAATTCTACAGTACTTTTTCAACAACTTGCTGATCTCTAACAATGATCTTAATGGCAACATTAACAACAGGTGATTTATCTCTGAATCGTCTAATAAATATAGGTGATCAATTTGAATTTGGATTAAAAAAGACCTCAGATTCATGCAGATCACATATTGACATCATGATACCAAGACAACACCCTAAAATAGAGCAACAGTACCTCACTAATGCGAAGCTTCAATCTGGATGCTCTCAATTGTATGTGGCCACTGAGCTTAGAGAGTCACAGTTTGTCATCAGCAGGTTGCAACAGAGATACAGTGAGGCTGGAAGAGTAACAGAAAGGCAAAGAAGTGAAAGTCCTTTGGCTACATCACACACTGATGACTGCTTCATTGTGAACAATGCCCTGCGGAACTGGAGGTGGAGGGAGGTGAGAGCCAATCAAGTGTCACGTCACACCATTATTAATCATTTACTGTGAAAGTTGTGCAAAAGCACTGGAACATTGAAAAGTTGGAGATGTGCATTCTAAAGAGATGGTCTCATTTAGTCATCATCCCTAACTTTTTGTTATATGCATATTATATATACATATAACAATGCCGCAGGACATTGTTCACAATGAAGCAGTCATAAGTGTGTGTTGTGCCAAAGGACTTTCACTTCTTTGCCTTTCTGTGACTCTTCCAGCCTCTCTGTATCTCTGATACAACCTGCTGATGACACTCTATGACTATAGTATATCGAGGTGAGTCTTAAGCTAGAGGATGTCCTTTGCAGGATTATAGTGCCCTTTCCTCCCAACATACTGCTATAATATAGCTATAAACTGTACACATAACAGAACTACATAGGATACGCACATATAATATTGATATATACTACTATAAATTACCATAGTATACACATAATACACATAAATTACCATATTATCCTACACACATACATAAATACTGCTGCATACTACTCTTACAAGTACCGCTATATTCTTTAGTCAACTATAAGTTAGAATACATTTTTCTTCGATTAACAAAACAAAGTAAAGGCGTGTATGTACAGCTCGGTGGGCCCTGAGGTTCAGTGGCAGAACTACCGCCACGGGCCCAGCCACCGCATCCTGCCTCAGAACGGGAATCAAGTCAAGAGTCTCTCTTTCTTACTTCACTCTTATCTCCCCAGCAAAAATTGTAGCAATTCTGCATGAAGGCCCATGGTACATTTGATGAAGGGGACATTTTTCACCACTTGGGCAATACACGTCTCCAGATGACCCTTGCTGTTTAATACTTTGTCTTGAACTGTGCGGTCTTAGCATAGCAGAGCTATTCAGGCTGGTAGGCTTAAGACATCGGCCGCTAGTAGTGACATAGGCGGCGCGATGATGTCACATCATTGCGCTGCCTATGCCAGGTTTCACTAGAAGCCAACCTGCTACTCTTTTCTATGAGTACCTACCTACCACCTACCTGGGGCCCACTTGCCACCCACCTACATAGGGCATCACCTATCTTTGTGGTGCCCAACATCACCTACTACTTAGGGGCCCACCTATCACCTACCTACCTGGGGATCACCTATCTGCAACCTACCTAACTAGGTCCCACCTACAACCTATCAATCTAGGGCCACCTTCCACACCTGCAGCCCATCTACAACTTACCTTCCTGGAGCCAACCTACCTAATTAAGGCCCACCATCACCTACCTACATGCAGCCCACCTATCATCTACATAATTGGGGACCACCTACCTACAGCCTACCTACAGGGTACCCACCTATAACCTACCTTATTGGGATCCATCTACCTACCTGGGATCCACCTACCACCAACCTAACTGGAGCCTATCTACCTACCTAATTGGGGGCCTATGTATTGCCTTACTACCTAACTGGGACCTACCTACTGCCTACTTACCTACTTAGGGCATACCTATCTACCTACCTTGAGCCTACCCACCAACTTGCCTGGGGTGGGCCTACCTACCTATGGCTTAGCAGCTTATCCAACAGGAGTCTACTTACCAAATAGGGCCTAACCAGCTATCTGGTGCCTTGTCCATTTACCTTCCTACCTCGGGCTTTGCCTACTTATCTACCTAGGTCCTTCCCTACCTATCTACCTAGGGCCATGAATACCTACATATCTGGGCTCTTGCCTACCTACCTGGTAATATGATTCTAAGGGGCACAGACTTCATTGGGTTAGTCCTCTTCTCCCTTCCCCATCCCTCTAGGAGACTGTGCCTCAACACTATGGCCTGTACCCCCTCTCCCCCCCCTTGGAAGTTTGTACAGAGGTGGGAAGGAAAAGGGGTGCTGGAAAAGTGAGGATTCTAAGATATTTCTGTATAAATTCTGAGGGGCCAAGTGATATCCTGGAGAAGTCGTCATGGCAGTCTGGACCGGATGGAGAAGAGAAGGGAGAAAGAAAGACTCATTAGAGAAGAGAATGACATCAGATAAGACATCTCCTGTGAGTCCCTGGATGTCGGGGGTTATTTTGCATCTGTGTTAAATCGGTGCTGTAGTCACTGTCATGTGATGGTAACCTGAGCTGGTGTCTGATCACTATGTGGTCTCTATATGATGGTATTGTAGATTTTATCAGCACTTGCATAGTGGCAGCGTATACTTGTCCCTGATTGTAATAGTGAGTGCACACTTATCCCTGACCCAGTGGTTAGAGGGTTTCACTTTTACCTTCTTGACTGTGTTTATAGTGTTAGTTATTTTAGAAAGTGGTGAGGTATACAGTGAAGGAAATAATTATTTGATCCCTTGCTGACTGTGTAAGTTTGCCCACTGACAAAGACATGAACAGTCTATAATTTTAAGGGTAGGTTAATTTTAACATTGAGAGATAGAATATCCAAAATGAAATCCAGAAAATCACATTGTGTAAATTATATAACTTTATTTGCATTTTGCAGTGAGACATAATTATTTGATCCTGGCAAACAAGAATTAGGAAGAGATGTATGATTGGATTTTTCACCCTTTTTTGGCGTCAAATGCGCCAAAGTAAGCCAGCTACGATGTCTAGTGTGCATAACGAATGTGTTAGGCGCACTATTTGTAAGACTCAACACTTTTTAATGCGCCTACCATTAAGGGGCGTTCTGGGGGCGTGTGGCACCACACTCGTATTATTAGACAAATATATGAATGTGGTTCGGCAAAACTAGGCACATTAGTGTTTGGAGAGACAGACCTGTTTTAATGTGGTCTGCCTGAGCCTGAGGAGTCGAACTGGAGCTGGAGTTGCTGTTAGGGAAAAAAAATTTCAATATTTCTCAACTTACACCAGTACAATAATAAAAAGTAATTTATGATAATTATCAAACTATATAAAATTAAATTAAATTTGATAAAATTGTTATCATATAAATTAATATAAAAATATATAATATCCCAAAAATATATAAATATATCCTATAAAATGTATTTAAAATGAATAGAATCTAAAACTAATTTTACATTAGGGGAGCGGATAATGTATTTGGACTGGTGGGTGGAGAGGATATTGTATGTGGACTGATGAGGGGTGGAGTGGGAGGGCATGGATGGAGCTACTAGCCATGTATCTATCTATGATATGTTAGACCGTGACAAAAGTGTGAGACAGACAGACATATGAGACTGATGTGTGAGGCAGACAGATATGTGACTCACTTGGTATTGTATAATGCACAATACTGTTCTGTTTTGCACACTGTATTGTGGTAAAATGCATGCATTTATGTCCTAGAGGCCAAAAAATTAACAGGTAATATTTCCATGTACAGTAGGTGTAGGGTGGACTCTCAAGATCAACTCCCCTGTGGGTCATAGCCCACCTCGTGAGATGCTGTGTATGTATATGCATAGAAAAGCATTTATTATTGTCAGTATAAAAAGCTTTGAAGTATAACATTTACGTTGTCCTCTCCTTTGCCTTGTTCACATGATGATTTTTCCATAGGAAAAATCAATTATGGATTCATGGCAAAAGGCTAAAGCTATACCCACGAATTTTTGCAGTGAATTTTGACATTATATGTGACAAATTTCACCACATTTAATGAGGTTGATCTGTGTCCTAACTACCTAACTCAGTTTATGATGTGGAATCTACATTGAAACTGTGTAAATGAGTGAGTATACCCCTCACATTTTTGTAAAAACCAATGTCTAAACCATTGGCAACAAAAGTCAATAGATCCCAAAGTGAAAATGGACAAATTGTGCACAGAGTGCTAATATTTTGTATGGCCACCATTATTTTCCAGCACTGCCTTAACTCTCTTGGGTATGGAGTTCACTAGAGCTTCACAGGTTGCCACTGGAATCCATGATGGAACTGGTGGGTGAGAGACCTTCCACTCTTCCACCTTCCGTTTGAGGATGCCCCACAGATGCTTAGTAGGGTTTAGGTTTGGAGACATGCTTGACCAGTCCAGCATCTTTAGCAAGGCAGTGGTCATCTTGGAGGTGTGTTTGGGGAAGTTATTAAGTTGGAATACAGCCCTGAGGCCCAGTATCCAAAGGGAGGGGAACATGATCTACCTCAGTCTGTCACAGTACATGTTGGCATTTATGGTTCCGTCAATAAACTGTAGCTCCCCACAGCTGGCAGCACTCATGCTTCTCAAACCGTGCCACTCCCACCACCATGCTTGACTGTAGGCATGACACACTTGTCTTTGTACTCCTCACCTGGTTACTGCCATACACACTTTACACCATCTGAACCAAATAAGTTTTTCTGGGTCTCATAAGACCTCAGGAAATGGTTCCAGTAATCCATGTCCTTAGTCTGCTTGTCTTCAACAAAATGAATGCGGGTTGCCTTGTACATCATTTTTAGAAGAGGCTTCCTTCTGGGACAACAGCCATGCAGACCAATTTGATGCAGTGTGTGGCATATGATCTGAGCACTGACAGGCTGACCTCCCACCCCTTTAACCTCTGCAGTAATGCTGGCAGCACTCATACATTTACTTTTAAAAGACAATATCTAGATATGACGCTGAGCACATGTACTCAACTTCTTTGTTCGACCACGGTAAAGCTTGTTCTGAATGGACAAGAAAAGTGTAACTCCAGCAGGCAAGGGTATATATAAAAAAAAATCAACATTTATTGAGAAAAATTAAAAGCAAACACTCACATAATAGACAGCAGCTGACGTGGTGATGGAGGTGAGAGACACACTGAAAAAACTTGCCCTTACTCATAACGATGGTCTGGCATGCAAAGAGAGGCACTATTTAAATATATATAGAAACACATTTGCTTAATCAAACATTTACTTGACGTCTGTTCCCGCAGTACTCTGCAGCCAGTGCAAGATCCGATACACAATCCGTAGGAAGAAATCCAACTTCCATACATGCGCAGTTTCAATTTTGTGTCATGAACTGGCAGAGACCTCTGCTATTGTGGCACATGCGCTGACTGCAGAGTAGCACGGCCACAGGGCAAATTCCTGGCAATTAGCAAATTACATTTTATAAGGCTACAAAAATGTACATAGGTGAGTATATGAACAAATAACTATGCTTCCCATGAGTTACGCTAGAAATCTAGATACTTAAGCATGCACAGATCAAATTATATTGTAACAAAGAATATATGAAATAAACAGAAAAAAACCTAAGATATGAGAGAAACACAATCACAAAATCACAATACAAAATGAGAAATAATGAAAAAAAAACTACCAGACACAATTGTGTATAGAGGGTATAAAACTACTTAATAATGAAACAGAATTTCACATTTGAGATTGAGTCCTTTGGGCACAGCAGTGTCTAACATAGTAATCCAAAAACTTCTCTGTCCCTAAGATGGCGCTCTGTATCTCTACCCGTAACTGATTTATATATTCTTTCAATATCAAATATTGCAAGAGCACCATAATCACCGTTATGCTGTTAAATAAAGTACTTTGTTAAATTTGACTTATTTTTGTTTCACATTGAATTCATGCCATTGACATGTTCTAGTATTCTGATTTTAAATTTCCTAATTGTACTGCCTACATAGAGGAATTTGCATGATCGGCATAAGGCTACATATATAACATAATGAGAGTTGCAATTAATATATTGTTGGATCATTTTTGTTTATTGTTGGAAACAAAATTCATTGGTTCCAGAGGAGTCAAAAAACTCCTTTCAGGGACTGGCCAATGCACAAGTGCGACAGGGATGTGATCCACATCTAAAAAAAAACCCTTACAATTAAGCCATGTTTGTGATTTTATTCCCATTGACAAAAGATTAGATGCCAATGAATTTCCCAAAGTTCTGGCCTTACGTGAAACAATATGACAGCCTTCAGATAATACTGAGTTTAGGATGTCATCTTCTCTTAAAATTGGTAAATATCTTGAAACAATGTGCTTAATTTCAGTAAATTGTTTAGTATAGTCTAGTACTAGTGTTGGTTTTCTATTTTTAGAGGCAGACTTAGGATGATATTTTAAACGATCTTGCCTTTCATTTTGTAATACTTTATTTTTGGCTCTGATTAAGAGGCCCTTCGGGTATTCTCTCTGATTTGATCTATTACAGATCCCATCCATTTCTTTATAGAAGACTTGGGGATTTCTGCAGTTATACTTTGCTCATATCATTTCACCTGTAGGAACAGATTTATGTGTCACTTTAGTAAGAAAACTTTTAAAGTGTAGAATTGTGTTGCCCGCAGTCGGTTTTCTATATGTATAAGAGTCAATAATCTGATTATGTGCTCCTTGTAAAGTCAGACATAAGAAACAGATAGATGTAGTAGCAAAAGTGAATTTTAAATTGAACAGATTGTTGTTAAACTAGTAAATGAAGGAGGTTATACAGATACATCGGCCCCCCGAATAATTTAGAGGTCATCGATGGATCTGCCCTGTCAGTTCAAAAAATTACTAAATGGGTTTTGTGTTTCAGAGATGAACATGCTTTGGTCCGACATGTGCATATCATCACAAGAACAAAAGCAAAAGACCATGTGAAGATGCTGGCAGAAGCTGGTAAGAATGTGTCATTATCCACAGTGAAACGAGTAATATATCTACATGGGCTGTAAGCCACTCTGCCAGGAAAAAGCCATTACTCCAAAAGAAAACATATCAAAGCCAGAATAATGTCTACAAATGCACACAGGAACAAAGACCAACATTTTTTTGTCCTGTGGTCTGACAAAACTAAAATTGAACTGTTTGGCCATAATGACCATCATTACATTTGGAGGAAAAAGGGAGAAGCTTGGAAGCCTAAGAACATTATCCAAACTGTGAAACACGGGAATGATAGCATCATGGGGTGGGGTTGTTTTGCTGCAGGAGGGACTGGTGCACTCCACAAAATAGATGGCATCATGAGGAAAGAAGATTATGTGGCAATACTGAAGCAACATCTCAAGACATTAACCAGGAAGTTAAAGCTTGTGCAGAAATGGGTCTTCCAAATGGACAATGACCCGAAACATACTGCCAAACTGGTTACAAAGTGGCTTAAGGATAATCAAGTCAATGTTTTGGAGTAGCCATCACAATGCACTGATCTCAATCCTATTGAAAAAGTATGGGCAGAGCTTAAAAGACATGTGCGAGCAAGGCGACCTACAAACATGGCTCTGTCCGGAGGAATGGGCCAAAATTCCTACCAACTATTGTGAGAAGCTTGTGGAAGAATATCTAAAACGTTTGACCCAAGTGACTGTGTGACCTGTTTCATTTAAAGGGACATTATCATCAAAATTTTTCTTTTCACATACTGACAAGCAATATGCAACTATTAATTGGGTGGCGGGGTATTTTCAGATAATTTTTTTTTTAATTCCCCTTTATACATTACTTCTCTGACTTCCCCTCTGTGAGCTCTAATACCACAGCAGTGAGAAGATTGCTTGATGGTCATTCTTTCTGGTTGGCTCTGGTTGAGAAGAGTAAATATTATCAACAATCACTGAATGAGTATGAAGACACCCACTGTTATGCCTCAGCTATTTGCCTTGGCTATATTTCTTATGTTCTTTGTATTTGTATACTGTATTTCTGTCTTTCGGTTGTGACAACTCTATCTAGTGGCTGTTTGGGTACATTTCTAGTTAACACATATTATGTTAACTTTGTCCTAGTAAGTCGCCATAGCCATATCGCATGACCTGCTGACATCATAGAGTCTTTTTCTCCTAGATACATGTTGATGGAAAACATGCAGAACCATCCTCTCACATCCAGAACCTACAGTTAACAGCACTGGTAAGGTTAAACTGCCATTCAAGGCTACACATTGTATAGTGTTGTATTCTATGAAAATAGCTGTTGTTTACAGTTAGTTGTTGTACCCATGCTTGTTGCAGACAGCACCCTCCATATTTATATGTCTGCACACTCTTCCTCCTGTATTGTATCTTATGCACATATAAATATGCCTGCATTGTCTTGTGTATACTTTATGTTTGCATGCTGTTACATCATAGTAAGTATATGTTTTGTATGTTCCACAGTTTTACACTATCCCATGCAATAAATACGGACATCGCTCCTTGTCAATGCTTGTTGGGAAAGAGTTTAGCTGCCTTTCAACTCTGCATACATAGGACAGAACACCCACCTCACTGCAAAAAAAGAATGCCCTATTTTCCTTTTATGTGTTGCTTATGGTTCAGTATAATCTTATATTTCCCTGCAGAGAGAATGATAGAGCAATCATTTTTATTAACTACTATTTCCAATAGAACTATATAGAAATAATTAGCAGCTAAAGTAAAGTGAATTTAGTTTGCCCTACCAAACAAAAGTTCTTTCACGCAGTTAGAGAAGGACATTATTTTATATGTAATTATTAATTGCACAGAACTGTGGAAATAAAAAAATATTGGCTAGAATTGTAGAAATTTTTTTTTCTAGAGTAATGGGCTAGAATTTCTCCAAACCGATGTGCAGGACTAATCAATAATTACCAGAAACATTTAAATGCCGTTATTGCTACACAAAGGCATCATAACTGATACTAAAAGCAAAGGTTCAGATATTTTTGCTACTGACAAATATGTGATATTGGATTATTTTCCTCAATAAATACAGTATCTCACAAAAGTGAGTACACCCCTCACATTTTTGTAATATTGTATTATACCCTTGCATAGGATAACACTGAAGATATGACACTTTAATACAATGTAAAGTTGTCAGTGTACCGCTTGTGTAACACTTTAACTTAAGTGTGCCCTCAAAATAACTCAACACACAGCCATAAGCCGCTGGCAACAAAAGTGAGTACACCCCTAAGTGAAAATGCACAAATTGTGTCCAATCTGCCATTTTTCCTCCACATTGTCATGTGACTTGTTAGTGTTGCAAGGTCTCAGGTGTGAATGGGGAGAATGTGTGTGAAATTTGGTGTTATCGCTCTCATTCTGGTCACTGGATATTCCACATGGCACCTCGTGGCAAAGATCTCTCTGAGGATCTGAAAAAAAGGATTGTTTCTCTGCATAAAGATGGCCCAGGCTATAAGAAGATTGCCAACACCCTGAAACTGTGCTGCAGTACAGTGGCAAAGACCATAAAGTGGTTTAACAAGATAGGTTCCACTCAGAACAGACCTCGCCATGGTCGCCCAAGGAAGTTAAGTGGACATGCTCAGTGTCATATCCAGAGATTGTCTTTTCAAAATAGACGTATGAGTGCTGCCAGCATTGATGCAGAGGTTAAAGGGGCGGAGGGTTAACCTTTCAGTTCTTAGACCATACACAGCACACACTGCATCAGAAGGAAGTCTCTTCTTAAGATAATGCACAAGAAAGCCTGCAAATAGTTTGCTGAAGATAAGCAGACTAAGGAGATGGATTACTGGAACCAAGTCCTGTGGTCTGATGGGACCAAGATAAACGTATACAGTTCAGTTGGTGTCAAGCATGTGTGGTGGCAGGTAAGGGGTACAGAGACAAGTTTGTTTTGCCCACAGTCAAGCGTGGTGGTGGGAGTGTCATGGTTTGGGGAGTGCAAAGGTCTTTAACATCTGCCAGCTCTGTGATGTCATCATGGAGAAGTGGAAGAGGATTCCAGTGGCAACCTGTGAAGCTCTAGTGAACTCCATGCCCAAGAGAGTTATGGCAGTGCTGGAAAATAATGGTGGCCACATAAAACATTGATAAGTTAGGCACAATGTGTTCATTTTCAATTAGGGGTATACTCACTTTTGTTGCCAGCTATTTAGACATTGATAGCTGTGTGTTGAGTTATTTTGAGGGCACACCAAATTTACACTGTTATACAAGTTGTACGTGGTCTACGTTATGTTGTATCAAAGTGTTATATCTTCAGTGTTGTCCCATGAAAAGATAATACAATATTTACAAAAATAAGAGGGAAGTACTCATTTTTGTGAAATACCATAAATGACCAAGTCTAATATACTCATATGCTTTCTTAGTGTTCTCTTTATCTGCTTTTAGGACCTGTACAAATCTGATGTGGTTTTAGATCAAATTTTATGAAGAAACATTGAAAATTCGAAAAGGTTCAAAAACTTTTAAGCATCGCTGTATGTCAACCGCCCACACAAAGAAAGCTTTCACATTTTACCTGAAAACTAAGAGACTATCAATATTCATTTTTAAATGAAATGTGGTCTCGCATTTGAACAACAGAAATATATTTTCGAAATCTTTGTTTTCTGTACGGCGGCATAATTCATGTTAATGAGTAGAAGCTAAGAAAAGTCCATCATGAAGACTAATATTTACCAATGAAAATGCTAAATGGTTTAGAGTGAGAGAAAGTGCTTCATATACTGCTGGTTTATGACTCTCTGGCGCTGCAAGAGATGTGCAATTGTTATCTGCTTAATTATTGATCACCTTCCTGCAAGAAGGCATAAAAGGAAACTTTCTGTGCTATAAAAACAATGGTAATGCTCTGAAGAATAGCATTAGGATTTAGTGTTCGGAGAAGGCTGTGCAGTAGTCATGGGAAAGGATCCCTCAAGAAGGATGCTTGGAAATCAATCTCAATTTCTGATTTTCCCAAGGATTTGACGCTTGCCTTTACATCTTTGATTTAAGGGATTGATCAATTCAGTGGAAAAAATGAAAAGTTCATGCATGAAAAGCCATTGGTGCTGGTGTCACCTAGAAAACTAAGAAGTCATGTGTTAACACAAGTTATATTGGAATATATGAATTCTCTTCATAAAGGCACTCTCACATGGCTGCAACACCCTGACCCCCTACTACACTGCATTTTGATTACCAAAAGGTTCTACAATGCATATACACTATGATAACGGGTTGTCCACCTCTGATAAAAATCATACCAACAACTACTAGAATAATAGTAAAATAAAAAACTTATACTCACCTTTCTCTGGACCAGCGGCATGTCTCTCCGGATTTCTGCTGACATTCCCTTACTTCTAAATGGGGACATCACCGCTGTGGCTAGGGATTGGCTGCAGTGATCACGTGCCTCTACTTACATCACCATTCAGAGCCGTCTTCTTCCTAATGGTGATGTAAATTACTGGCATGGTGACGTCTCCGTTTGGAATTGATGGAATGTTAACAGAAGACCCGGACGACACAACGCTGGAATCGGAAACCGGAGGAAAGTGTGTATAAGATTGTTTTATTTTTTTTTACTAAGGCCCCAGGAGCTGTTGGAGTGATTTTATAGGAGGTGGACAACCCCTTTAAGTTCCAAACTTAATTGTGCTTTGGTTAACCCCTTCCTGACATGTGATATATGTAAAAATGTGGTATGTTTTATATATGTCAGTGCCAGCCATGTATTACATCTACTGTTGTCAGTAACAGTGACTCTGATCACAACAATTTGACCACTTAGCTATTGCAGTATCTAAGCAGGGCTGTATTTGCGGCTCATGCTGCCTTGGGCACTAAGCTTAAGCACAGCCTCAGCAAAGGCCCATTTACACTTGACAATAATCAGCTAATTGCTCATTTCTAAGCAATAGTAATGATAAGTGGTCAGTGTTCACAATGGTACAGAACAATGATAAAACTATTGGTTATTACTGATCAGTAATTGTAATGCTGACACTTACCACTACCACTATACAGTGACTGGATAAAACTACTTTACTACAACTGGATAACACCCTCCATAACACCCCATGCCGTGACTCAATAACACCCCCCATAAGGTGACTGGAGAACACCTCCTATACCGTGACTGAACGACCCCCACTATAATGCTACTAGATAAATACCCCCATACTGTTACTGGATAATACCCTGCATATCATGATTGGATAAAAACACCATACATTAGCTAGATAACATCACCATACCAGAACTGGATAATACCCTGCATACTGTGATTACAACATTACCGTATTGTGACAAGATAATGCCACACCATAACTGTTAGGCTATGTCTACACTGCAGTGGACAAAAAACGACCTGAAAACAAATTACTAAAAACGTTCATGAAACTGAGTTTTCTGTCCACTGCCTGTCAAAAGCAGCTGAAAAAATGTCCGTTTTTTGGCACGTTTTCATTTTTTTGGCACGTTTTTTGGAGCGTCTTTGCTCTGCTTTTTACTGCATGCACAAATTAAGCCATTGGATGTAAACTACACCCTACAGGTGGAGTTAACATGTTAAGTAGTCACTTCTTTTAGATCACTGTAGCCATTGTGAGCACATTGTCCTTTGTGTGCTACTACTTTTATTAAATTTTGCAACAGATTCTTGCACCAAAATCCACAAAATACCACATTATCTTTGCATACCAGCAAGATAACTTTATTAGCATCAAAATCTGTAAAGAAAAGGATTTTAGCGGCAAAATCCCAAAAAACGCATTATTGCGCCAAATACCATAAAAAAATAAATTTTAGTATCAGAAGCGAGATCACTTTATTAGCGCCAAAATCTGTAAAAAAAAAAATTATTTTAGTGCCAAAAACATAAAAACCGGATTCTTGCGCCAAAATCCGTAAAAAAACCTCCGTATTTTTGGCGTCAGAGGCGAGATAACGTTATTAGCAGCAAAATCTGTAAAAAAAATTATTTAAGTGCCAAAAAACGTAGAAAAAGGATTCTTGTGCCAAAATCCGTAAAAAAAAAGTATTTTTGGCGTCCAGGCCAAATAACGTTATTATCGGCAAAATCTGTAAAAAAAATAATTTTAGTGCCAAAAAACGGATTATTGCGCCAAAATCCGTAAAAAAATCGTATTTTTGGCATCAGAGGCGAGATAACATTATTAGCGGCAAAATCTGTAAAAAAAATAATTTTAGTGCCAAAAAACGTAAAAAAACGGATTCTTGCGCCAAAATCCGTAAAAAACGTATTTTTGCCGTCAGAGGCGAGATAACGTTATTAGCGCCAAAATCTGTAAAAAAAATAATTTTAGTGCCAAAAAACGTAAAAAAACGGATTCTTGCGCCAAAATCCGTAAAAAAAACATATTTTTGGCGTCAGAAGTGAGATAACGTTATTAGCGCCAAAATCTGTAAAAAAAATTATTTTAGTGCCAAACAACGTAAAAAAACGGATTCTTGCGCCAAAATCCATAAAAAAACGTATTTTTGGCGTCAGAGGCGAGATAATGTTATTAGCGCCAAAATCTGTAAAAAAAAAATAATTTTAGTGCCAAAAAATGGATTATTGCGCCAAAATCCGTAAAAAACCTATTTTTAGCATCAGAAGTGAGATAACGTTATTAGCGCCAAAATCTGTAAAAAAAATTATTTTAGTGCCAAAAAACGTAAAAAAACGGATTATTGCGCCAAAATCTGTAAAAAAATCGTATTTTCAGCATCAGTAGCGAGATAACTTTATTAGCGCCAAAATATGTTTAGAAAAGGATTTTAGCATCAAAATCTGTAAAAAAAAACTGATTCTGATGCCAAAATCTGTAAAAAACGTATTTTTAGCGAAAAAAATATGAATTGCGCAAAAATCGTTAGCGACCAAAGCATGATCATTTTATTACAAAAGGTACAAAAAAGGACACATCAGACACTTGTATGCAAATTTGATAAGATATAACCTTTGTTACCACCCATTATAGGTGTAACTTGGGTCTCTGGGAGGGTTTTCATTGAAAAATCGCGGCAAAAAACGCTGCGTAAACGCTTTACATAGACTCCTGTAGTAAATTTTCTGCCCTGCTCTGGCGTTTTTTTAGAGCATGTTGCAAAATACGACCAGTGAAAAAAACGAGCAGAAAAAAAGAAGCTCAGTGTAGACAGCAGGAGGGTTTTACAATAGAAATCTATGGGAGATGATTTCAGTTGTTTTTCCAGCGTTTTTAGAAAATGAAAACGCTGAAAAAACTGACGTTTTTCTGTGCAGTGTAGACATAGCCTTAACAATTCTAATTACTGAATAATACCTCCTAGCAATTCTCAATATAACTATAGCTGTTTTGTGAAGGTCTCATAGGTTTGTTAGAAAACATTGGTTTACAAACAGCATCATCAAAAGGAACACACCAGAGAGCTCAAGGATAAAGTTGTGGCAAGGTCTACCGAAGGATTAGGTTTTTTAAAAAAAATAGCCCAAAATCTGAACATCTCACGCAGAATTGTTCAATCCATCATCTGTAAATGGAAGACCATGACCATCCACTTCACAAATCTGACCATCAACAATATTGCTGCAGGTCTGACATTTAAAAGACTAGAAAAGCTGGGTAGTAACAACATTAGTCATATGAATAGCCACCAACTTTCTCAGAAATATCTCTTAAATTCACGTTGTCTGCTGTCTAGACTTACTTAAACTCCTAGTTACATATGTTACTTTGGAAAAGCTGGATTATATATATATATATTAATATATTATATATATTATATATATATATATATTATATATATATATATAATATATTACTTATATGCACAACCTTATATACAGTGGCGGACATTTGTCCTACTACCTTGACACCCACAGAAACCTGCTCTAGTTAAAGTCCTCTAACGATCTCCACACTCAATCTTCAGGGCAAATACTCCGTGTTGATTCTTCTGGATCTCTTGCAGCATTTGACACTGTTGATCACATCTTCTCCTCAAACATGCCTGATGCAAATTGCCCTCCAGGACACCGACACCCCTTGGTTCTCTTCCTACTCTTAACCGCTTCTTGTTCATTGGCAGGTTCTACTTCTTCTCTTCCCTCTTGCTTTGGGGTCTCAGGCGAACAGTTCTGGTCCCTCTCCTCTTCTCAATCTTACAGCCCCATTGCACAAACCATAACCAGTGACGATTTGCTTTCCAGTACCATCTCTACGCTGATGACACCAATATACACCTCTCCGAACCTCACCGCTGCTGCTACAAATGACCAGTTTCCTGTTCGTTGTCTGACATCAGGTCCTCTCGTGATCTCCACTAAACCTCACTAAAACTGAAACTTCTTGTTTTCCCCCATCTACTAACTCAACCCCCACTGCTATTTCTCTTCAGTATGTGCACACTATACACCTAGGCAGCAGGCCCGTTGTACTTGGGGTATTCTATGATTCCTGATCTGTCCTTCACCCATATAATCCAATCCTGCCGCTCCTGTCACCTTGCACCTCAAGAGCATCTACAGAAGCGTCCTTTCTCACTTCGAAACAACTCAAACTCTCATCTATGCTCTTATTCTTTCTCGTCTCTTGACTACTGTAAACCCTGCGTATCGGTCTTGCCAGCTGCAAAACTCCCTCTTAATTGTCCTGAATGCAGCAGCCAGGTGGTCTTATACTCCAGCACTACTAATGCCTCTCCTGTGCACACTGCAGTGGTTGCCCATCCAGTACAGAAGACACATAAACTATTCACTTCATCATAAGCTCTCCACAGCGCTGCACCTCCTACATCCTCTCTCCTGTTACCACCTGCCCGCAATTGTCCGCACAGCAGTGGACTCAAACTACGACCACAAATCATCCGAATTCCCAGCCCGCTCAAGATTTTGCAGTGCTGCACCGTCTCTGGAACATCTACAGGTTACCATCAGGCACACCTAGCCGTACGCAGTTTTAGTGTCCTAAAATACACTTCTTAGGATGGCCCCAAACCTATGTATATTTATTATAACACACACCTTCTATCACACAGGGCAATTTCTTCACTACCTACCTACACTGGGCACCACAGGCACTAACTGTTTAGATGTACGTTCAGGTGGCGTATTCATCCCAATTTAATTATGGTAAACACCTCCATATTTATGAAACAAGGCTGGACATTTAAATTTCAGCACTTCTCACCCCTTGTCTCCCACATGCCCACTATAGATTGTAAGCATCCAGCACGGCTCTCACTCTTGGTTCTCTCCTACCTCTCTTACCGATTCTTCGTGTCTCATTTGCAGGTTCTACTTCTTCCCCCTCCCTCTTTGGTTTGGGGCCTCAGGGATCATTCTTTGGGCCTCTCCTCTTCCAAACTAACGCCCCCCTTTACAAACCATATAGATTTGGCTTCCAGGACCTCTCACGCTGATGACCCCAATTAACACCTCTTCCCAACCTCCTCCTGCCCCGCTACAAAACACCAGTGACTGTCTGGGCCGCCCCGTCTTGACTCATTCCTCTTCTATCTCCAACTAAACCTCACTAAAACTGAACTTTTTGTTTTTTCCCCCCCTCTACTAACCAACCCCCCTCTGCTATTTCTCTCTCAGTAGTGGCACCACTATAAAACCACAGCAGGCCCCGATGTCTTGGGGTTTTTATTTAAATCGATTGACCTTCACCCCTATACCAATCCCTTGCCCGCTCCGTCACCCCACCCAAAAACACTCCAAACCTCCTTTCTCACTATCGAAACAACTCAAACTCTCATTATGCTCTTATTCTTTTTCCTCTTGATACTGTAACCCTGCGTATCGGTTCCCATCGCAACTTTCCCCTCTTTTAAAACGTCCTGAATGCAGCACCAGGTGGTCTTTTTCTGCCACTATACTAATGCCTCTACCCTGTTCAGCACGCAGTGGTTCCCATCCAGTACAGAATACAGATAAAAATAAATTTTCTTTCACATAAGCTCTCCCAGCGCTGCACCTCCCCACTCCTCCCCCCCATCCTGTCTACCCAAACCTGCCCGCTCCTCCGCTCCTGTGGGCATCAAATACGGCCCAATCATCCGCACCTCCCATGCCCCCTTCAAGATTTTTCACTGCTCACCCGTTCTCGGAACATGTACCACTTTCCATCAGGGACAACCTACCTCGCAGTTTTAAGAGTGTTGAAAATACTCTTTTAGCAGCCTACCAAACCACAATTGCTAACCCAACCTTTTTATCACACACATTTCTGTCACTCCCCACCTAGGGGACTCACAGGCACTTTTTTCGTATATAGATGTACTTCAGGTGGCAGGTTTACCCAATTTTTTGTAAACCCCCCCATATTTAGAAACAAGGCTGGACCATTGTAAATTCAGCACTTCTCCCCCGTTGTCTCCCCCAGACACCCTCATAGATTGTAGCTCTCGCGAGCAGGGCCCTCACACCTTGTGTCTCATCTGTAAGTAGCTTTCACTGTGTAATGTCTGTCTTTTGTATGTAATTATACCCTCTACATTGTAAAGTGCTGCGGAATTTGTTGGCGCTATATAAATAAAGATTATTATTATTATTATTAATGGAGGGATCTGTCATTTTTTATCATAGGTACACTTCAACTGTGAGATACAGAATCTAAAAAAAATCCAGAAAATCATATTGTATGATTTTAAATAATTAATTTGCATTTTATTGCATGAAATAAGTATCTGATCACCTACCAACCAGAAAGAATTCTGGCTCTCACAGACCTGTTTTTTTTAAGAAGCCCTCCTACTTTGCACTCATTTGCTGTACTAATTGCACCTGTTTTAACTTGATAACTTTTATAAAAGACACCTGTCCACACACTCACTCAACCACACTACAACCTCTCCACCATGGCCAAGACCAAAGACCTGTCTAAGGACACCAGGGACAAAACTGTAGACCTTCTCAAGACTGGGATGGGCTACAGGACAATCGTCAAAAAGCTTGGTGAGAAGGCAACAACTGTTAGAAAATGAAGAAAACACAAATCTTCCATGGTCTGGGGCTCCATACAAGATCTCTCCTCACAGGTTATGGATGATTATGAGAAAGGTCAGGAATCAGCCCAGAACTACACGGGAGAACCTGGTCAATGACCTGAATAGAGCTAGGACCACAGTCTCAAAGATTACCATTAGTAACTCACTACGGCGTCATTAATTAAAATAATGCAGGACACACAAGGTCCCCCTGCTCATGCCAGCACATGTCCAGGCCTGTTTGAAGTTCACCATTGACCATTTGGATGATCCAGAAGAGGCATGGGAGAAAGTCATGTGGAAGAAGAAGGATGAGTACAACCCCAAGAACACCATCCCAAATGTGAAGCATGGGGTGGAAACATCATACTTTGTGGGTGCTTTTCGGCAAAGAGGACAGGACGACTGTACCGTATTGAAGGGGTCATATATTGCAAGAAGAGCATTGAAGATGGGTCATGGCTTGGTCTTCCAGCATGACAATGACCCGAAACACACAGCCAGGCTCCTTAAGACGCTTTTCAAGTTCCTGGAGTAGCCTAGCCAGTCTCCAGACCTGAACCCAATCAAAAATCTTTGGAGGGAGCTGAAACTCAATGCAGCCCGGAAACCTGTAAGATCGGGAGAAGTTCTGTATTGAGGAGTGGGTCATAATCCCTGCTGCAGTGTGTGCAAACTTGGTCAAGAACTACAAGAAACGTCTGACCTCTGTAATTGCAAACAAAGGTTTCTGTACCAAACATTAATTTCTGTTTTTCTATTGTATCAGATACCTATTTCATTCAATGAAAAGCAAATAAATTATTTAAAAATCATACAATGTGATTTTCTGGATTTTTGTTAGATTCTGCCCTCACAGTTGAAGTGTACCTACAATAAAAATTACAGACCTCACCATTCTTTATAGGTGGGAAAACTTGCAAAATCTTCAGTGTATCAAATACGTATTTTCCCCACTGAACATAAATATATACATGCCACCTGCCACCCGGCATTCTTAGTATGGGATCTGCACCTATCTTGTGGATGATTGGCTGTACTCAGAACTCCCATAAAACAGAATGGAAAGTTGTACACAAGCTCAACCTGTTCTCTATCCTGAGCCAAGACATTGGGGGCCTGTTGCCAGGATAGGAGAGGGTCAGAAGTTGGAACTACACCTATCACACTTTGATGGCATAAGTGCATGTGTTAAGAGCAGTGTCAGCACTGTGGTAATGGGGCTGTTGCATTTGTAGTTTGAGGGTGAAGGGAGTTCAGAGAAACAGACGGACTAGTTTTTCTTCTCTTGCCTCTTCTAGCAGTGATACACATTCTATACACAGGTAAGTACCAGCTATAAACAGTGTTCCATAACGAGCTTTCCCTGTCACCGCAACAAGCTCTTGCTCAGTCTGTTCATCCAACATTCCTGATAGGTGCAAGTTCAAAGGTGAGGCAGTGCTTTACTATGATTTGCTGTCTGACTTGGTATACAGGGAAAAGGGAGGTGCTCCCCAATTGCCCATAAAGACGCTAGTTTTAACATCAAGCCCATTGGGAGGCATTGTAGTAAGGTTGTACAAAAAAAATATGTAAATGTCTTTTAATGTACTAGCAGCTGTTGACAAGGTGGCTAGAGACATAATAAAGGTCTCTGGTCCTGTAATACTACCATTCCTATTACACCCTGCACAACACTGTAATGCAGAAGCATTAATGTCAATGTATATATACTTACAATGACTACGATTCTGGAGAAGGGTCATCGATTCAGGGATTTATTACGATTGCCAGATTAAAGTCGGCAACCCTCATGAGGTTTTTGTGTTTTTCTGGATCAACACTATAGGATAATAAGCAAAACTGGATGGACGTCTGTCTTTAAGAATAAAACAAAAAAACTAAATTTTGTTTTCTTGGTCAACTGGCCTCCAAAAAATGGAACAGGAAGTGATCAAAAACTTGCATGTATCCTAAATGGTATAGATAGAAATTACAACTTACCCTAGAATAAAACAGCCCTCACATACATTCATAGATGGAAAAATATAAAACGTATTACTGGTCTCAGAGAAGGTTGTTGCAAAGCAATTAAAAAAAACAACATAAAGTTAAGGTCATTTATGCAGTGGGTACGGAAAGTATTCAGACCTCTTTAAATTTTTCACTCTTTGTTTCATTGCAGCCATGTGGTAAGATCAAAAAAGTTCATTTTTTGACTCATTAATGTACACTCTGCACCCCATCTGAAAAGAGAAAAACCATAAATGTAGATATTTTTGCAAATGTATTAAAAAAGAAAAACTGAAATATCGCATGGTCATAAGTATTCAGACCCTTTGCTGTGACACTCATATTTAACTCACATGCTGTCCATTTCCTTCTGATCCTCTTTGAGATGGTTCTACTCCTTCATTGGAGTCCAGTTGTGTTTAATTAAACTGATTAGACTTGATTAGAAAAGGCACACTCCTGTCTATATAAGACCTCACAGCTCACAGTGCATGTCAGAGCACATGAGGTCTAAGGAACTGCCCAAGATGCTCAGAGACATAATTGTGGCAAGGCATAGATAGCCAAGGTTGTAAAATGATTTCTGCAGCACTGAAGGTTCCTAAGAGCACAATGGCCTCCATAATCCATAGATGGAAGAAGTTTGGGACGACCACAACTCCTTCTCGACCTGGCCGTTCAGCCAAACTAAGCAATCGTGGGAGAAGAGCCTTGGTGAGAGAGGTAAATAAGAACCCCAAGGTCACTGTGGCTGAGTTCCAGAGATGCAGTAAGGAGATGGGAGAAAGTTCCACAAAGTCAACTATCACTGCAGCCCTCCACCAGTTGGTGCTTTATGGCAGAGTGTGCAGAGGGAAGCCTCTCATCAGTGTAAGACACATGAAAGCTTGCATACAGTTTGCAAAAAAACACATGAAGGACTCCCAGACTATGAGAAATAAGATTCTCTGGTCTGATAAGAAGAAAATTTAACTTTTTGGTGTTGATTGTAAGCGGTATGTGTGGAGAAAACCAGGCACTGCTCATCACCTGCCCAATACAATCCCAACAGTGAAATATGGTGGTGGCAGCATCATGCTATGGGGGTGTTTTTCAGTTGCAGGGACAGGACAACTGGTTACAATTGAAGGAAAGATGAATGCGGCCAAGTACAGAGATATCCTGGATGAAAACCTCTTCCAGAGTGCTCTGGACTTCAGACTGGGCCGAAGTTTCATCTTCCTACAAGACAATGACCCTAAGCACAGCTAAAATAACAAAGCAGTGGCTTCAGAACAACTCTGTGACCATTCTTGACTGGCACAGCCAGAGCCCTGACCTAAACCCCATTCAGCATCTCTGGAGAGACTTGAAAATGGTTGTCCACCAATGTTCACCATCCAACCTGAGGGAACTGGAGAGGATCTGCAAGGAAGAATGGCAGAGGATCCCCAAATCCATATGTGAAAAACTTGTTGCATCATTCCCAAGAAGACTCATGGCTGTACTATTTCAAAAGGGTGCTTCTACTCAATACTGAGCAAAGGATCTGAATATTTAAGACAATGTGATATTTCAGTTTTTCTTGTTTAATAAATTTGCAAAAATATCTACATTTCTGTTTTTTCTCTTTTCAGATGGGGTGCAGAGTGTACATTAATCAGCAAAAAAAATAAAATTTTTGATCTTACCAAATAACTGCAATGAAACAAAGAGTAAAAAGTTTAAAGAGGTCTGAACACTCCTGATTAAATACTCCTGTTGTGTCTTAAGCTTTTATGCCAAGTGATGGGTCCCTGTGGACAAAGCCTACAAAGAAACCCTGTTTGTAGTCTGCAGCCATGCACTAAGTCATTCCCTAACACCTCTTGTTCATGTCGCATCTATTAACACAATGTGGACACATTATGAGTTCTATGACTTTGCAAAATCACTGCAAAAAAACTCAATCTGACCGCGCCAAGTTAATACACCTTTTCAGATAGTGAAAGAGGAGGAAATTGAAATGGTCTATGATTGTGGGTTAAGATTACGGAGGCATTGTTTGCAGTTGTAAACCTGACATGGGTATGCATAAGAGCTGTATGCACAAATGGAAGGATAATTCTTAACTTAAAGGGGATATCCATCTTATTTTTCAAGACATTTATGATGTTGCTACTGTTGTAAAGTAAAAAAAAAAGTATATGCACTTTTGTACTCAAGCTCCTTCCAAGACTAAGGGCCACATGTATAAAAAACTGTCTAGGTCTAAGACTTTCTTTGTTGCCCATAGCAACCAATCAGAGTTCCCCTTTAATTTTTTCCGAGCACTAGATGAAATGAAAGGGGCGCTCTGGTTAGTTGTTATGGGCAACAAAGAAAGTCTTAGTCCAAGACAGTTTTCATACATGTCCCCCTAACTCTCCCAGTGGCCTCCTCCATTTCTTTATCTACTTCCCGTTCCTGGTGTTCAGATCGTCATTGCTGCAGTCACTGATTGGCTGCAGCAGTCACGTGACATGCCTGACATCACTGTTCATAAGTGAGCACCAGGAGCATAGCCAATGAAACGGGGTTGAGTACAAAGGTGAATATGAAGGTTTTTTCAGTACAACAGGAGCATAAATTTGTTTTGAAAAAAAAAAACAGATTGACAAACATATCATAATGAGATGCACTAGAGCAATGAAAAATGGTCACTGAGTATTGGGTTATGTGCAAGCATCACTGATCACGTACCATATGTTTAATCTACTTGACTTAAAAAATGCAGAGTCATACATGAAATGCTGTACAACTCTTTATTCAGCTGAGAAAATATCTACAGCATCATTAGTCTGACTGTCTTCTAATTAGGAAAGCAATATCAGGCCTTAATTAGCATCAGTGTGGCAATCCATTTATGAAAATATTAATTGCAATGCCATTAAATCTTTGAATCTGGAAACTTTGCAGAGTTTGAGTTAATAATTCAAGAGAAATTCCAATAAGTGAAAAAGCTTCCATCTGGTACAAAGTTAAATTAACATCCAAGCACAAAAGTAAGCCCCATGTGTTCTAATGAACAGGGAAGTGTTTGACAAAGAACGCTATTGAAAGTGCTTACAGTCTTGTTCTCCAATTATCCTAATGCA
The DNA here is from genome assembly GCA_025379985.1 of Phyllomedusa bahiana. Classification (NCBI taxonomy): domain Eukaryota; kingdom Metazoa; phylum Chordata; class Amphibia; order Anura; family Hylidae; genus Phyllomedusa; species Phyllomedusa bahiana. The sequence goes on from JAODAL010000786.1 coordinate 200,559, forward strand.
ATAGATCACCTCTGGGCAATCATCCCAGCACGCTAAGATTTGTCTGCATGTATTTCAGAGCTTTATGTTCCCATCTTATGCTGGTGACCACAACAATAAAATGGGTTTACAAGGAAAATGTATACCGTACCGCCCAGTTGCTACACAATACACAAGAAGCTTCTATGCCCATATCATTATGTTTTTAGCTTTCACTTTACATGAAAACCACCCTCTAAAGCGTCGATAAGTACTGCCAAAGGTTCACCACACTTAAGCTGCAATACAAAAAAAATGTTATTTTATGAGCACGGTCAGCATGGCAATTATTACAAGGCTGTATAATATAGCCATGGCTTTTTAACTTCAAGTACATTATTATGTAGCGTTGCCCATTTAAAACTAGAATAAGTAAAACTTATGATGTTGTTGTTTTTCACCATTTCTTTGTGCTCTCCTCAAATCATTGCCTCTAGGCTAAAATACCTTCCACTATATAGCGTCTTATTGAGCACACAACAATTTTTATATACAGATTCAACAGAAAAACTTCTATACGGTCAAAACACTTGTAACAGTGTGTTACATGTCCTAGTATATGCAGATGTACAAACTTTTATAATACTCTCCATATTGTGTTACATTTAAGACTGAAGATAGATTATGGTCCTAAAGGTTATATTTACAGAACACTTTCTTTACTTGCTCCAGACAACCTGTAAAAATATTAAAGAAGATTTATCAAAGTGGCCAGTAGTTAATAACTCTGAAAGTAAGAATGATGGAAAACCAATCAGTGAGATTTGCATGGAGGGCTTTAGGGAGCTGAAACGTGAATTTATTTTAGAGAATAGTTTGATTGTATTACCAAGATAGACAATAAAATCTGGGGTACCGTAATTCAGTATGGAATAGATGCATACTCTAAACCAAGAGGATGGTTCTGTCATCAGATAGACAGACTTTTTTTTTTACTTTTTTTACTGCTCGCTGCCAAACGATGTTGTAATAGTTGATTCATTGAATGGGTTCAAAAATGTCCTGGATGTTTTTACTAAATTATATAATATCACCAGTTCCATAGTTTGTAATTCTGGAAAAAGACAGATGTCCACCCAGTTCAGCCTATTTTCCTGCATTGTTGATCCAGAGGAGGGCTAAATCCCCATGAGATAGTAGCCTATTCTCATTTTAGTGGAATATTTCCCAACTTCATTCTTTTAACTTGCTAAGAAAATGGGAGTGCGTCTCATAGTCTGAAAGTAGCTGGAGAGCAGGGCTAAAATGACGGGTAGGAAAACAGGGCACAGTTTAATGTGAGCACATGAGTGCTATAGTAAGCAGTCTTGTATCTCAATAGCTATGCCTATAACAGATGACTGATCTCTCTACAAACTGCACATGTAGTAGCATGGGTAATACGCCTCCATGTGCAGGGTGTTGCTGCATTCTTGCATTTGTTTGCTTTTTATATTGTCATTCACTTCCCCATGTTAGGCCTCTACAGGAGGCTATACTTAGCTACTAGTTCCTATATCTACCTTCAGGGGACATATATCTACCTACAGGGGCATCTACCTACCTACAGAAGGCCTATATACCTAGCTACAAGGGGCATATACCTACCTACAGAAAGCCTATATACCTACCTTCAGGGGGCATATACTCATACCTACTGGGGCTTCTATACCTACCTACTTACCTAAAAGGGCTATATAGCAACCTACATAGAGGAGACGGATATACATATCTACCTACCTACAAGGGGACAGCTTTACACTTTTGCTTATTTTTTCCCCCTATAATCCTCCTCTAAAACCTAGATGCATCTTATGGCGCATTGTGTCTTAGAGTCCAAAAAATACGGTAGTATAAATCCCTGGGTTAACAACTCTACTTCAGAATCCTAGTCACTAAAACTTATTTTATTATTGTACTTTAGAAATCAATTTAGGCCCCTTTTAAACTCTTTCAATGAATTCCCCATGACAAGTTCTTCTCGCAGAGAGTTTCACAGTCTCGCTGCTTTTACAGCAAAAAATCCCCATATATGTTTACGTAGATACCGTCTTTCCTCTAGACATAGAGAATGTCCCTTTGTTATGGATATAGTCCTGATTTTTATTGGTACTAGATTTCTCAAATTGGTCATTGATCCAGATATTTTTTCTGAATGTCACGCAGAATTTGGAATTTGGGAGGCATTTTTTTTCCTTTAACATAAGGCACAACCTCAAAGGAGTTTTTTTTTTTTATTCATCTGGATCACAAATTTAGGTTAAACTAAACAAAGTTATGTCTTTTTTCAAACTTATCAACTTTACAGCTTTGTAGCAACTTGTAAAACTAATTGGGTAGAGAAATAGTTTTTTTGGCTTCAAGAAGAAATTGAGCCACAGAAGCTAACTACATTAATATTGTTGTCAACTCATATTTGTATCATAATTTGACAGAAACGTATGCATATAAACATTTCAAAAAGACTGTATCAGGTCATGTGGCTCCATAACTTAGCTATCTATGACATTCGTAAAACATTTGGATTCTGTCAGATTACAATACGTTGGAATATTCTGAATATTAAATTCTCACTGATTCAAACAGTACAAATATAAAAAACAACATTAGCACATTACATTGGGCTATTAAATGCCACACTTTTTACTATTATAGTATATACATAAAGCATGTACAGAAAAGCACACACAAACTCCATATATTCACATACAGATACATATTCGCATACATTCACACATATCTTCATGCTATGACACCAATGTGCACGAGTGTACAGTGTGATCATTCTGTCATTATATTGTGAGTCAGTGGTAAGGCGGTTTAGAAGTGGTGGACGGAGAAGATATGTTTCCAAGATATGCGTGTACTATGCGGCTCTTAGGAAGTGGTTTGGACAGAGTCGTTGTCACCGAGTGGCCGTGGTGGCCTCGGTGAAGGGCAGCCGGACGCATTTGTGTGTGTCAGTAGATACTTGGACATTGGTAGTATAAGCGGTTCCTGTCCGAGTATCCGGGTCGGATTTTCTGGAGTGGTAAGAGTCCGGTGGTGTGTGGGTCCAACTCCCACGCACCAGGGGAGGATGGTGCAAGGCCTGTATAGAAGCCTGAGTCTGCTGGCCTGTCATGGCTGCTGGTGGTTTGCTGGTAGCCATATTGTAAAGTAGTTATGTGTATGTGTATTTGCGTGCTTTGTGCCAGGGTCACTGAGGTGTTTATGTCCATTGGTTATTGATAGACTATATTCGTGTATAGTTAGCTGCTCAAGGCGATGTCCAGAACAGGTTTTGGTTTATTATGTTTTATGCTGGAGTTGAAAGGCCGTGTTTGTTTCCTGTATTCATTGTAGTAAATAAACCCAGGCACGAGCCTGGACTTGAACTGTTTACGGCAGGAGTTTTTTTGTGTCCCCTGTCTCTCTGTCTGTGGAAGCCCAGCCTGCTACCTGCTTGGACGTCTGATCCCTGTCACATATGTTGCTTTCTGGATGTCGGGTCAGACAGACTTAGAAGAGGACACACACGTTTTCTGTGCCAGCAATTGAAAAGACCCGTTGCCAAGGGCGGAAACAACCGAGAGAAAAAGTTCCTGGATTCGTGCATAGAACCTTATGACTGGATAAAATACACACGCCACCCAAAGAAAAAACAACCCCCCCCCCCCCGCCCCCCCCCCCCCCCCCCCCCCCCCCCCCCCCCCCCCTCCCACCCCCACCGCCGCCCCGCCCCCCCCCCCCAGAAAAACACACACCACATACAATAACAAGCCCCCTCTCACCAAAAATGAAGAGAAAAGAAAGAAGAAGAAAAAGAAAAAAAGAACAAGAACCCTCACCAACTCCCCCCCCCCCCCCCCCCCCCCCCCCCCCTCCCCCCCCCCCCCCCCAACACACAAAAGAAAAAAAGAAAGAAACCCTCCACACAAAGCGAGAAAAGAAAGAAAATGAGAAAAAAAAAAGAAGAGAAAAGAAAAAGAAAAATAAAAGAAGAAAGAAAAATAAAAGAAAGAAAAGAAAAAAGAACAAGAAAATCAGGCAGCTGCCGCCAGCAGGGCGGAGAACGCCAAGGATGAGCTTTCTGAAGCAGCTGATACAAGCGAACAGTAGCCTCCAGTTGTTGTCCAAGTAACCAGCATAAGGTGCACGAAGAGGCCCACAGCGGGCCCAGGCGGTTAACGATATGCCCTGCTGTTGCTAAGGCTAACCGTCCGCCCTTACAGGTAGCAGCAGCACATCGTACACAAGCAGCTCCAAGAGCTGATTACATCTGGTGCGATGGCGCAAAGTGTGCAGAGGATCACCAAGTGCTCGCTTTCACCGCCGCGCTGTGTGGCCGCGGTACGGCGAATCTATGCAAAAGATGAACGCTCTTACCGACGATGTCGAGGCGCCTATCTTAAGGTCTTTCGAGTGTTGTAGGTTTCCTAGCGGGGGGAGCAGTTGCCAGTGGCTCAGTGGGCTGAAGTTGTGGAGCCTTTTCTAAACTGGGAAACCCCAGAGAATGCGTTTTTTTGAACCTCGGCAGAGCAGGAGGCAAGGGACTATGTTAAATTACAGGGTGAGATCTAGATGCGCCTGGGTGTGTGAACACCAAGCGTGCGGGCCCTGGCGGGTACATAAGTCTGGAACTTCTCTGACGACTTGCCGGTCCGCTCATCAGATGTTCAGGACTTGATTCATCTGGTGAATAGAAGTGGTTGCAGCGGAGGAGTCTTTCAATGAGCTAGGATAGTGGAGAAAGGGTCGTGGCAAGTACATCGCTACCCTGGCCCCCTGGAGATCCAGCGCAATGTGTTGGGCGAAGGGGACACCAAAGCGCAGAGCACTCGTTAACTCGTTGAAGGTATAAACCACAGAGTACTTACTCCATGCCGGGCCTCCTAGGGACGCCCCAGAACACCGGGAACAGCAAGTTCGACCGGTCAGGGTCTTGGTAAGACTGTGTACCATTTCAGAGGGGGGTGACAAAATGTTCCCAAAGGGATTGGTGGCCCTGAGGGGTAGGAAGGGTGAAGCGAGAGGAAAACTCTCCAGATGGAGGGGACGCGGTCAAGGGTTCGAGGGCTCGATGGCAGACCTCAGACACGTTGTTATGTTGGCACGTGTGTTGTTGGGCCTGGACATATTGCTAACTGTCGTCTGTCAGTAGAGCAAATGGAATGCGACTCGGCTAGGAGGAGCGTCCTGGTCGCAATGGCCGTTGCTCCAGCCAGAGTGACTGCCTTAGAGTGATCTGACTATCATTATGTCATGATCAAAGTCAATGGAGTATCCTGTTAGAAGCTCTATTTGACTCTGGGAGCTTGATTACTGTTGGGTGCATGCATCTTAGTATGGACCTCATACATCAGTCACGGGCGGGTTATAGGGTACTGTGCATCCATGTGAGACACCAAGGAGCACCCAAGACTCTTTTCAACGTCTAGAGACTTTGTTGTGGACTTCCTCCAATGTAGAAGTGCGGGGTGGTGAGGTCTCTTATGCAAAACTTGTGATCTTGGGAGAAGTGTGGATTTCGCCACCTGTTTTTGGTACTTGTGGGCAAACAAAGGTGTGTTCATTTGCAAGGTGAATTAGTATTGTAATGAATGGTAATGCATGCCCATGCGATGGTCAGAAACCGTTTGGACCCTGACACCCCAAGCTCATGCCGCAGTAGGTGGTGACATTAGAAACTGGTGAGTAATTTTCCCCCTAGCTGTGTTTTGGCAGGTGAGGCTGAGTAACTGAGGAAGATGGGGCTGCTATGCCTGACCTGGAGGTCTCACGTGATAATTTTGGGCCAGACTCAGCTTCGAGATCTCCTCACTAGTAGAAAGCGTTAGGGAGAGTGTCAAGGTCATAAATGGTGGAACTCATTAATCCAGGGCGAATAGTGTTTCCTCACATGGCAGTTACTTCGGATTCTATTTGTATCAGGTAGACAATGGACATGGGTGAGGTGGTGGAGAACAATTGGATATGTGCCACAGTCTTTGCGGCGAGGATGGTCTTTGGACTCCTTTTTGCCACAAAGCATGTAGCTAGGGGGTCATGGGCAGCAAGAAAGGACCAAGGAGCGGGAGTCCTTCAAAGATTTTTCTGGCATGGGGTACATGGGGACGTGAGTGGCGATACAGTGAGTCATGCCTCTGATGTTGGTCCTGGAGTGCCATCTAAACCGTCTCCCATGCCCCCACTATCGGAGTCACCTATGGTGCCGTTGCCGCCTTCTTAGAGGTCCATTTGTAGAGAATTTGCAGATGGACTCTCGTCGGCCTGATAGTAAGAGACCGGCTCGAGGCCATCATGTATTTATATGGTGTGTGGTGGATTACGCGTCACCGCTACAAGAGGGCATTTACCTTTGAGGAAAACCTCTTGCAAAACTGATTTGCCCGGGGGAAGTGTTCCATATGTTTTCACGTACCGGCATTCCAAGGAGATCCCTTACTGATCAAGGGTCTCCCCTTCTGTCGAAAAGGTCATCAGATGGGAGTTCTGACTAATTACTGTAATATTAAGCATTTTGCGCACGTCAGTGTGTTGTACCACCCTCAGGAATGGAACTCCGGGGGGGCGTTGTGGAGGGTTCAATTAAGAAGTGCAAGAGTCTGTTAAAGAGTTTGGTCAGTTAAGGATGGTAGGGATCTGGGACTGTCTCTTGCCTCTCTAAGTTCTGAATCCGTGAAGTTCGCCTCAGTTCATCTCTGGGTTTTTCCACCCTTGAGCTATTCGGTTATGGCGGCGCCTACCCGGGGTCTTCCTGGACATAGCAAAAGAAACCGAGGGAGCAAGAGTCTACACGGCCCGCACCGAAAGAGTAAATAGAACGCACATTATCCGCAAAGATGCAAGATATGGATTTCTTGCAGTTGTTGACCATAGTCTAGAGAATCTCCTGTACAGCAGGATCAGGAAGCTCAAAGCGAGTGTATAATAGGTCGGCCAAAGTAGTGGCAAGCTCAACCCGGGGGATCGGTGTGAGTGTTCGGTTCCTACTGTGAAGTAAGTTCCTGGCGCCATAATGGCAAGGGACCTTATGAAATCCTGAAAAAGTAGGAGATGTGTTAATTATAAAGTATACCGCAGCCCGGTGACGCAAGCCGGAAACAGATTATACCATTGTGAATTTAATTAAGCAGTGGAAGAAGACAGGGTAGGTCCCTGAGCTGCTCGTTCGTAGCCACACCCCATAGAGGGGTTCCAGAGGTATGTGTATCAGAGTCCCTGTTGCATAGTGTCACAGAAACAGGAGACCCTGGAGTTGCATGCCAAAGGTATTCTGGATGTGTGTACTCAGAACTGCCAGGGACGTACTAATGTACTAAATATTAGACATTGTCACCGAGCAGGGTAAAGGTCTAACTTGAAATGACTCGAGTACAGAAGCTCGTAGGCGTGCAATATCTGAAGAAGTTAAGAAGATGTTTGAGACGCGGTGTGATTGAGGAGTCATTGAAGCGAATTGTTTTTTTTCGTTTTCCGTTTTATTTCTTGATTTTTTGGTGGGTCGAGGCCAATCAGTGCTCATCCCAAAACCCTATGATGTGCTCATTACGCTTCTGTAATGATTGTTCGGAAGCTGAATGATGGTATCCTAGTTTGACGCATAGACCCAATGCCGTAGGGTGGTTGAAACTGTAAATGAAGAGACTGGTCATGCAGGTATTTCTTCATGCTCGACCTTACTACAGGGTTACGGGCAGGTTCCCTTGACGGTATGGGCCAAGGAAAAGAGACGGACTTTCGCTACACCAGACGGTGACTTGTTTTGTATTTGTCTGCCTACCGCTGTTGGTTTGCTATGGGGCTCAGCCACCTTCAAGGTTGATGGATGTCGTCCTTAAGCCCTATCGTTCGTTATGCTTCGAGCATACTTAGACGAACATAATATGTTAGTGAGGAATGGAGACAGCCTCTTCTACCTAGAAGTAACAGGCTCGGTACTTAACTCCACTTAGAGAAGCAGTGGGTTAACGTTAACTAAGAAGTGCGGGCCTTGGGTCTAGAAGGAAGCCACATATACCTGGTGATATCATAATAGGTAGGGGCAATTTAAAACCGCAGTTAAATAAGGTTGAGAGGCGATTACAGGGCTGGCCACAACTCGCACACACAAAAGGCAGCAGGTTAGGGCCCGCTTTCTGGTATTGTGGTTATTATACGCAGATTCTTCCCATAATTTTGCAGGGAGTATGTAGCAGCTCCCACGATAACAGAACCTGATCATAAAAACAGTAAAGTACGTCATGGTGGCTTGGATCCCGAGGCTGAGAGGGCCATTCCAGGTGTTAAGCTATGACATCTGTGTAAAAAGCAACACTAGTTACTGATTTTACCCCGCAAACTTTAAGAATGAGTTTGTCCGTTACAGACAGAGGCATCTGAGGCTGGGACTGGGTGCAGTGCCTTTCCCAGGAGGTAGACGGTGGAGAGCTCAACCCAGTCACGGATTTAAGCAGGAAAAGTCACAACCCGCAGAGAGTGAACTATAGTATTGGGGAACGGGAGTGTGTTGGCCATCAGAAGATGGGCCTGGCGTCCTTCAGTATTATTTGTTAGGGACGCCACTTTCGGCTAATCAACAGACCACGCTCCCTTAACTTGATGTCCCAAGCTAAAGAGCCAAATGCAAGAGTCACCCAGATGGCTCTGATACTGAAGAAAATGTTTAGTTTCTCTGGTGGAGAGGGCAGGGAAACTAAAGGGCAATGACTGATGCACTGTTCAGGACGGCATTGTTGTTGGTGGCTAAGTGTGATCCGACCCCACAGGCTCAAAAGAGGGGGAGGGTATGTGAGACGTGACAGGAGGGAGTGGTGTCGGAAGATGTAGTGTTTCCCAAGAATGCGTCCTATGCGGCCTTAGGATGTAGGTTGTGGACCAGTGCGTGTCACCGTAATGGCCTGGGCTCGCGGTGAAGGGAAGCCGATCATTTGTTGTGTGTCAGTAGTATACGACGTGTGTTTTAAAGCGGTTCCAGTCCTGCTTTAGTCCGTTGTGTCGGCTTTTTCTGGAAGAGGTTCACAATGAGTCAGGGTTGTGTAGCGCACTCTCACGCACCAGGTGAGGGCTGGTGCATGGCCTATAAAGACCTGAGCCTGCAGGCCCTGTCAGGCTGTGGTGGTTTGCTGGAGCTTCATTGTGAGTAGCTCATGCTTTGTGTATTTGCAGCTTTGCGCAGGTCACTGAGTGTGTCGTTTGGGTATAGATAGAGACGTATATTCGTGTATAGTTATGCGCTCAGAGCGGAGCCGGTTTTGTTTAGTCTTTATGCTGGCGTTGTAAGGCCGTGGTTTGTTTTTCTTTACTTTCGTTTATCTTTTTACATTAAGAACCAGGCACAGCTCTGGACTTGAACTTTACGCAGTGTGTCACTGTCTTCTGACTGTGGGAAGGCCCAAGCCTGGCTACATGCTGTCTGGACGCTGTTTGATCCCTCGACAATATATTTATATCTATATTATATATATAATATATATTATATAGTATATATAAATTATATATATATATATATTATATTAATATATATATGTATTTTATATTAATCGTATATATTATATATATTATATATTATTTTTAGTTATATTATATATATATATATATTTTATTTATGACGCACACAACAATTTTGTACATACTGTGTCACAAATATACACTATAAAATACATTACGATTCACACCATACACAGTCACCTGGTGACTCATGTGTCTATTTACAATTAAATTCTACAAACGCATACAATATGTACACTGTGACACACATTCATACCCACTTCTCTGATGTATTTTTTTTAAAGGAAGACAAGCTCCTAAAGTAGCAGCAGCCATTACTTCCTGCCCCCTTCTAATGGACCTGTGGACATGTTCTTTGATACTCAAATAGCAGTGAAGCTGAAACTTTTAAAAGGTTTGCCTTGCTCTTCTCCTCTCTGTCAAACAGCCAGCTTCAGACTCACACTTTCTGGTCAGGCTGTGGGTGGGGCCTTAGCGGTATTGGCATATCAGTTCTGCTATTCCGAGCTGAGCCAGTTACATTGAAAATGACTGCTTTGAGATATTAAAATCGCTGTAGTACAGTGCAAGAATACGCAGAGGCTCAAAGAAGTGTGAAAAGACTTCGCTTGATTATTATATCACAAGCTTAGTAAGTGGACATCATGATGGACAGACAGGCGAGCTTTCCAGCAATCAGGATAAGTAAGATGAGAGAGAGTTATGGTCAGTAGTAATCAAGAGAAATTTGTGTGCACCTCCTCAACAAAGCAAAATATAAAGAGCAATGTATTTGATAATAGTCTGTATTTACCTTTCCATACATGTTGAAAGCTAATTATTGGATTGAATGGTAGTTGTAACCAATATTAGCCCACTATGTTTAAGTTGTTTGTTTTTCTAGTACTCATATGGGGGATGTTGCAGCTTCTATTTATTAACAGTGACATTGCCATCCCAGCACAAAAGGTAATTGCTATCTTTTGAATGACATGCTCCAATTTAAATATACACAGAGGACATAACACAAAGTACAATTTCCCTTCCAACAAGGACCACAGGGTAAATAAAGTGATGTGGCAGGTTCTATTTTTAACATGTATAATTGTTAAACAATTTATTCTGCCTTGGTCATGATTACAAACATTTCCTGGTGGTCACAATAAAAATATAAACGGAGAGTACCACAAAATAAATCTGTACTAAATCAATTAATTATGTTCTTAAAACAGGAGACTTTTATGATGGGTGTAAATAGTGTGTAAAAACAAATCTTGGTCGCTATGACATTTTGAGTAAGCACGCTAAGATGAAAAATAATACATTTTGTACCAAGCACATTTATATAAACCATAATGTTCCAAATAGAGATATGCAAATGTGTTTCTAAATGTAAAAACAAAGTGGACTGCGCGCCACCCAGGTAGGCAGCTTGCTATGCCCACTCACGTCTTCCTCGTGTTATTGGGCTCAGAAAATCTCTATCACAACTGTTAGCTTTTCAGCTACTTGGAATGACATTGAGTAAACAAGCTACAAAACAAACACTGTAATGTTATTGTCCCGCAGTAGCCAGGTGTGCTCAAGAACAATGCTTTGTGCTATACACGCATGTTTAAATAGGAACAATAATCTTTAGCCCGTATAAGACTTGTGGACTGGGATGAACATTATCTACTGGCTCTTTAGTTATGCAACATTTTGTGATACCTTCTATTGGCCTGACATAACGGAGATATAGACTTGAAGTTAGGTTGAATGTACATGTCATATAATGTCTGCATGGAGGGAAATTTAAGCTATCATTATTGGTTTGATGGCAGACTTTCCTTATAAGGCACTAAAATGCTTGGGTACATTAAAATCATCCTAGCTTCAGTTCACACTGATTGTGTGAACTGTGAGGGGTCCACCAATTCAACACTGTGTAGCATACAGAGATAACTATAAGAATTAGTGTATCCCTCTGTTCACGCGCCTTCACAAGTATTCCAGGATTGTTTATTTCTTGGACTGTTGTAAATGACTTCTCCGTTTGTTATTTTTGTAAAGATTCTAAGTTCCTTTGGAAGGTCCATGCTGTCTGTTGTGGATATAAAAAAGTCTGGTGAATTTACAGTTTTCTTGTATAACATCATGTCAGAAGAAGAGAGCTTGTACTCTCAAAGGCTTACCCTCAAATATACTCAATTAGCCTGAAAAAGGTATCGCCTGATTTCTTCTATCCAATAAAGTGTCTGTTAAGACACGTTTTAAGACTTTGATCTCTAGAATGAGTTCCTGGACTGGATGCATTTCTAGAATAGAATAATAACTAGTGTTGATTGAACTGTTCTAGAAAACTTAAGTTCTAGTAGAACTTCTCGAAATTCCAGAACTCAAACTGTACCAAATCATGTCTTATGTTCATTCGAGTAAAGTTTCTAGTTCTATGTCGGACACAGACCAGTTTTCTATTTCTATTTCTGTGCTTTACTTGCATCTTTTTGGCGGCCATACAATCACCTTTCTGCATTTTTGGAAGTCCTTACGATCAGTGGAGAGCACAGAGAAGTGTCTCAAGAAACGTCAGAGATGTGCGTGTGTAGGGGCTCTCCATTGGCTGCTAAAATCAACATGATCGTGTGTTTATATTATATATATGTTCACTGTATTGCCTTTTCGTGAACACCATTTTTCGCTCACTCTATCTTGTAATATGTACAGACTGTTCTTAGTTAGATAGGCATTTTCCTCTCCATTGACAGCTATAGTTAGGGAGTTTGGTATTGCTGGCTGCATCCTTTCCCACCACCAGTAATGCTTGTTATTGGCGTCGTTTGCAGGCTCACTAGACACTAACTCTGTCATATACATGGTATATTGTTATAGACAGAGTGATTGGATTTGTTAAATTCATACTCTCAGTGCCAAAAAGTTTCAGTGTTAATGCATTTTTGGTGGGATCAGTAATCATATAAACACTACCGTTCGCACAAATCTCCTATGGTGTGTCAGTAAGGGGTCTTTTGGGCACCCTTCTGGATGTTGAGGCCCCATAGCGAGCCTGCTATCACATGCCTCTATAGCTCTGCCCTGGCTTGCACAGTTTGATTTCATCTTTGTCAGTTGCCATGAAAGGTATAAAGTTATTTTAGCCTCTCAAGTTTTTTTTCTGTCCACTCTTAGAGACACATTTTCTTTTAATTAAGTTGTTCCACGATCCAGTTTACTGTTATGAATGGTAATTACAGCTTCTTCTCACACTGTTGAATAGGTATAAAAATCTAAACGCTAAACATATTCTCCCAGTAGACTTTAATGGGTGTTGGAAGTTCGATTGTAGTGCGAATAGAACTTCGCAAGAACGAACTGTTACAAAATAGTTTCAAGGTTCTAGAGAATCAAACTTAGAACTTTTTTCTGTTGGTATCAACATGAATAATAACAGCTATAGTATTTTGATTTCTGGAGAACGGGTTGTTGTACAGGATTTAATTTATGTGTGACTGTCATGATATTGAAAAGGATCTTTTTTTTGTAAGTTAGACCATAGGGACAATGATGCTGCTACCTCATAGGGGTTCTCTGCCTTTCTCTGAATGAACACTTCAGAATAACAGGCTGTTGAAAGGAATGTGTTATGTATTTTCTCTTACAGTCTTATAAACTATGTTGTAATGTTATCAGCATGCTCTTAAAAATATGATACAGTAAAGAGTTATGACATAGTTATTTACATAGTATGCCACGACCTGGTGTTCAAAGTTTATAGCAATGAGCATATCCAACTTATTAGCTAATATGGTCAATCACTATTCATAGCCAGTTTTCTACGTTGCTATCCTCCGTTGACTGCAGCAGAGCCATTAGTAATAACTGTATGCCCTGCTTGCCTCTTCAGTAGGAAACAAATATACATAACTGGGAAGACTCCTTCTGCAGGAGAAGTAAGGCCTGGATCACATCTGCATTAGAGGTTCAATCAAGAGCCTGCAGTGCAAATTTTGAAAAAAAAATTGTAATTTTTTCAATAAAAACTACAGAACCAATTGTATTCAATGATGTCTGTCGGGTGCCATTAGTGCCTATCATGAAACTGATTCGGTTCTACCTCGGTGACGGAGGTTCTGAACAGAACCTTCAAAGCAGATGTAAACCTGGTTTTAGAAGGGACTATAATATAAGCTACCAAAGAGGGAAGCGAAATAGGTGCTGTCTGGAGCTACCCCTATCACAGATTAGCAGCAGCACCAAGGGGAAGGCATAAAAGAAAAAAAGAGATGAAAGTATTTTTATGCTAGAGGTACTGTAATTTACTGTAAAACATCTAGTGACAGCATATCAAGAATTTTGGCAGGAAAAGGTTCATAGCATAACCCTGTTAATAATAAGTTCACTGTATGCAGCAAAGTAGTTACCTTGTCAAGACTTTTGAGCGCTTTTTTGTAAAACAAAATATGGTGATAAATTACAGTTCATTCTTATCAAGCGGGTTGAATCTTAGTGCAATGTATAAGTACTGTAAACCAGCAACCTGAGCAAAGAATTAATGTAATATGTAACCATGCCTGAACAATACATAGCAATCATTTATCATGTACAAAATGGGCTACGTGTCCGATTCTGATAAAGGAGACTATGCACACCTGGCTGCTGGCACTTACTAGATATTCTATTTCTTAACAATCTGTTGTGTTTTATTGAACAGTACGCAAAGTTGCCATGTATCACCTGAATCTCCTGGCAGAGACACCATCAGAGCAGTACTTTCAGAACTCCTCGGGCCTTGATCAAATTTTTTTTAAAAAGAGTTCTACTGATATGATACAAGACAAGAACTGGTAATGGGGAGCCCAGATGCCTGTGCTCTATAGTGCCCTGAAATTCCTTGACGGAAGCCCTGTCTCCTGTTGCATGTTTTTGGTCTTCTACAGAATACCATAAAATGTACTGACAAGTATCTACAGTAAGTGAATTAAAGACATAACCATACAATAAAAGTTCAGACGGAAACAATGACAAGAGGGATTTATAGTATTCTGTATTGCTTAAGAAAATGATGGTGAAGGTGGAGGACTGGCCAAGCATGTCTCCAGACCTAAACCCTATGGAGCATCTGTCGAGCATCCTCAAACAGAAGGTGGAGGAGCACAAGGTCTCCAACATCCACCAGCTCCGTGATGTCATCATGGAGGAGTGGAAGAGGATTCCAGTGGCAACCTGTGAAGCCCTAGTGACCTCCATGCCCAAGAGGGTTAAGGCAATGCTGGAAAATAATGGTGGCCACACAAAATATTAATACTTTGGGCACAATATGTCCATTTTCACTTAGGGGTGTACTTACTTTTATTGTAAACGGTCTAGATATTGATAGCTGTGTGTTGAGTTGTTTTGGGGGTGCACCAAATTTACACTGTTATACAAGCTGTACGCTGATTATTTTACATTGTGTCAAAGTGTCATATCTTCAGTGTCGTCTCAAGAAAATATATAATACAATATTTATAAAATGTGAGGGGTGTACTCACTTTTATGTGATACTATATAAAAACATGAATAAAAAAGCCATATGCACCTGATCCAGCACCACTGATGCTTCGGTGCTCACTGCTAGCCCTGCACTGATGATATCATGTACGCTCACGTTACCATGATCCCCTTTAAGGCCTAGAACAGGCCGTTTACTGAGGGGTTAAAACAGTGATAAAGATTATTGATGATCCACATTTAAAATTCAATGCCAAGTACTTAAAGGGAAAATTTATTCAAAGCACTCCTCAGAGATTTGTCACTAAGCAAGCTCCCAATCGTTAGCATGCACATTTACTTGAGCATTGGGTAAGATTTTCAGTAACAGAAATCTCTGATCAGTGCTAAAGGGGTTTGGGAAGTCTACGGAGTCCTTTTCTTCTGGGTGATCCCAGCTCACATCAACAATGTGCTAAAAGGATCTTCTACACGGTATCTCAAATATGAGATGATATGACTGGCTTTTCCTTGCACAATCAAACATTCCTTTGCTATTCTAACAGACCCCCCTTCACATCATTTAAAGTAATTTAATAAAGAAGATAGGTAGGTTTTTATATATGGAGCTGGAGGACTTTCTCTAGTTTGCATGTATACACAGCCCAAAGAATTCATGGGCTTTCTCCAGGCTTCTACTTTTGGGCACACACCCTGAAATAATTGCTTGAGGATTGAGAGGATACTGATTCTGTGACCTGTGGAGTGGAGATCTCCTTGCATTGCATTTTTACATTGTCCCTTCCCATCATTGCCAGTCTAAAGCTAGAATCACACATGAAGTTTATGTAGAAGTTTTTGTTGTAGACTTTAGAGTCATATTAAAGAACCAATTAAAAAAGATGGCAGAAAAAGTAGTGATCTCTTCATACTTTTCTCCTACTTGGATCCCCTCCTGGCTCACAAAACTGTATCAGAAATTGCCACAAAAACTGCATTTCTGATTCTCGCACTAAGGCTATGTTCACACGGGCACATTTCGGCACGCATTTCGCGTCGTATTTGCGCTCTAATAAGAGTGAGATGCGTGCCGAAATTACGGTAATCCACAGTTCTCATAGAGAACTATGGATTACGCCTCCTCTCCCCGGGCGTACAATGCGATTGTATTGTATGCCCGGAGAGATAAGTGACGTGTCATTTATTTGCAGCACTTACGCGCCACGAGTGATGATAGTCTATAGGGCCGGTGGGCTGCCACCCCTCCTCCCCCGCGTCGAGGGAGTACGCGCTGATCAGCACGACTCCCAAACACCCATCGTAATTGAAAGTATGGCTGTAGCAAAGTCAAACTTGACAGTGATCTCTTACTACACCATGTTATCTGTTCTTAGATCAAAACAAATGTGACTGAAAAGCACTAAAAAACTTGCTGTTTCACAATATCAGTTGTGTTATCTTTCCAGTTAAGCTTTGCTACATCTGTATATTAGTGGCTATTAGCCAGTGTCTTGTGAATACAGGAACCCTTTAGGGATATTTGTTTCTCAATCTGTCTCTTCTTTCGACCCAACATCAGTAAAAAAAAAATAAAAAAAAAAAATTGTAATAATAATAAGATAAAATAATAAGATTTGGGACAGCCCCAATACATTTTTCATTCTGTCCTTAGCTCTCACCCTAACTGTAACCCTAACACTAGGGCTTTTAGGCCTTATAAAAGTAAACTTACCTCTCTGTGGCACTTCCGGGGTTGGGCCCAATGCGTTCTCCAACGTCCTTACAGAAAAACCCACCAGAAAAAATGTGACCGGGGGCTGGAAGTGACATTGGAGTACAGGAGTAGAAGTGACTTCGGAGGGAAAGCACCCATTTACCCAGAAGAGCTAGAGAGTTAAGGTAACTTTAAAAATAACTAAAACCATAACCCCAAACTTAGGGTGAAAGTTATTTTTAAAGACAATTTTTTGGTGCTTCAAACCAAAATTTGATTTGGGTTCACCCAGCTGGATTTAGGTCAAATTTGACTCGAATCTGAAGACAATAGGATTTCTAGAAATTTCAATATTTTCTAATCTTGGTGAATAAAACAGTGCACACTTTTGTGCTCACTGATAAAAACCCCTTTTACTATTTACGGTATACAGTTCGACATCTTAATAAAAACGTGGTACATGGTTAAAGCTTCTGTTTGTCAGTGGATGGTAATAGAAACATGCCCCATATAAAGTATTGTTTATAATGTTCTACTTCCTGTAGTTTACATGCAGCTGAGCAAAATGTGACTATGATGTGTAAAAACAAGTTTATTCAAGATGCAGAATGAATTAATGAGCAGTTTGCTGGATTGCACTGCCATTTCCATTGCCAAACAAAATGTTCCTAGAGTCTTTAAACAAAGAAATGAGTTTAGATGGAAGTATTTGCTTGTTATAAATATGCTCTTTATAGAAAGCAAGTAAAAAACATGTGATTACTGAAAGAAAATGCTTATACAGGAGTTATGCCAATCTGCATCCCTCTTATAGATGGATACAACAATATAAGATTAATAAAGAGAGCAATATCAAGCTCTACAAATGAGACAGTATTGATTGCAAAGAATTCTATAAAATATTCAACAATCATTATTGTTTCAAACATAATTAGTGGAACAACAGAAATATGAATTGCATATTGTCATCCAAGATAATGGGGCAGCTTTGCTCATGTGTTTGTGCCTAGAGTTTGTTGAAAAATGCACCAAAAGTTTGTACAATTTGGTGCTTTTCGATTTAGATACCTTAATTACGTTTTTTCAAACATTTCTGTTGGTCACTTGTGAGTTTTGTTGAAAGGGAAGAGGTACGTCATAATGGGAATGTGTAAGACTTAAATTCAGCAAAGTACACCAACTTTTGTATAGGCAAAACTTTTATAAGCGGGGCCCGTTTAAAGTTACACTCAAGGTCCCAAAAGGCGGGACGGAGAAAATTGGGTACCAATGGACTGCTATTCTAAAAAATTTCTTGGACCCCCCAGATAGTAAAGGCCCAAAACCCATGGGTTTACCCAAAAGGTTATGTTTCATAAAATCAAAAAAATATTTTGATTAATCATTATGGCTGTATTGAAATGTGCACCTTTCCCACAGAAAGGGGAAAGGGTTGTTTTGTAAAAACCCTTTTTAAAAAAAAAGCTACAACCCCAAAATTAAACTCGCCTTAGCCCTTTTAAAAAACCGTGGATTTTCCAATATGTTGTTTTTAAGTAAATCCTTGTCTTCCCTCTGAAACCTCTTCTTTTTTAACCCTATGTTGTGCTGTTACTCTGTCAGCTGGGTGCTGCGAGTTGGAGGTGTGTCGCTGCATAGTCTGGCATTGTCCTGTCAGAGCTGAAGGAGTCAGTATGTGCAGGGACATGCTCCTCTAAAAAAATAGAATGGTAACACCCAGCTGACTGATTCAGTAATACATCCCTACAGGGAATAACAGAGGAACAGCACAGAGTTATAAGAGAAAATGCTCCTGAATTGTTATTTCACAGGAAACCCAAGGATTTACTAAAACAGACAAATCAGGCGATGTCACAGGTCCCCACTACAGAGATTCACTAACTAAGCAATGGAGTAGTGTTATTAGTTGACTAGCAAAGCAATGATATAAGTGCTGATTGATACAATTTTTGTACTAGAATGGGGTACTTCCATTCTTCCTTAAAAAGTGATTCCCATTTCATTGATTATCTTTAAACATGTAGGCAAAGGTAAATAAAAATTATTACGAAATACATTGCTGTTCTGATTTTGCTATATTTCAGACCTAGAACAGTTATAATCTCCTCCATGTGAACAAAAGATACCCTAGGTTACTGAGTATTTCTCTGTGCTCCAAAAGGCTCTAGAGTCCTGGCTGGGCTTGTGACGTCACTTTCTGCTGTCTCTTATGAGCAGCACAGGAGCTAGCTTATGTTTCTGGTTTACAAAATGTAACCCTTTAGAGCGCTGTAGCCTTGTGCCCTGCTGTTTAGTCCCCTCCATCACTAATGTCCATCTAACAGGATCAACAATAAATAGCAGAGCTGATAAGCTGTAGAACCACCCACAGCTTAAACAGGAACTGGGAGCCTGAAGCTAGCTGTGGCTCTGTGAAACAGCATGGTGAGACAACCCCTTTAATGCCAAGGGACTTACAGTCATTTCAAATTATCCACTATTGTCATGTAGGGGATGCTAGCAGAATACCGACTAACACTACAATTCCAGACTAATACTATTATCAGTATTGAAACACTCTCAAAGATCATTCTATATGATTATTGAGCTGCCATGTATGCTGTTCTGTATTATTATCATTACGATAGCTGTAGTTATGATACTACTACTCCTCCTTGTGCACAACAAGGGGATAACTATGGAGGTCCAGAGGTAACAGTCACAACCAGGCAGAGGCGTAACTTCAAGCTCTTGGGCCCTGTTGCAAAAAGTGAAATGGGGCCCCCAGCTACCGTGTGCCATTTACAATACTGGTGTTTTCTTATGTGGCAGAAGGGCTTTTGGGCCCCCTCAGGCTGCAGGGCCCGGTAGCGACTGCTACCGCTGCAACCCTGTAACTACGCCCCTGCAACCAGGTATGATGGTGGCAAATAATGCTCTGTCACATAACAGGATACTAGTGTTATAAATGGTACATTGTAGGTGGGATACCCTGTTTCAGATTTCGCATTGAAGCCTAGGAACTTCTAGTTATTCCTCTGGTGCATAAGAAAAATCAGCAGGCAAAGGAACATGCAAAGAGCGCACTTGCATTCCTCTCTATATTGGCTTATTTGACGGCGTTTGTCAAATGCAGGCTTTTCTCAGTTGGTCAGCTCTGATTATGTACAAGTTGTGTCTGCCAATTTCTATTAATATTATATATTTGTGCCCCTAGCTTTAGCCTTCTCTGTGTCCTTGAATTGATTTTGTCTATCACACATTGGAATTTTGGCAGAGATCATAACAGTACAGCATAATTTCTCACGATGCATTGGGTAGGTCAGGACCAAATGTAAACTGCTCCTGCCCAATACTCCCTTTAAGCCTAACGAGCCATAGAAAAATGTATCAAATAGTCGTTATGCTGAAATCTCATTTATAGGAGTCTGAATAAAGTCTGGAGACAGACAAAAGGACATGTCCCCAATGTAATAACCTTTCTTAATTTTTGTAATAATATACTGACAGAGGGAATGGTCACAAACCACCAGCCACTAACCTTCTCCCTGAGGGAGGCATCTTGTACCTCTGTCTCCGGGCTGTGTCCATGGCTTTTAGGCGTGTACTCCTTCTTCTGGAATGTAAAGGAATTAGAATTCAGGAACACTGCAGTTGCCATCTGATTTCCTGCGTGTATCAACCTGGAGCTACTCAAATGAACGACAATGAAATTTACAACTAAGGAATGGATTACACAATGGATTAGGACTTTTAATCCAGAGTGCATAGAACAGCATAGGATACTCCACAAAAGATATGAATGTTGGAAATTCTGCAAAAAGAATTTAGCATGGTGGCATTGGCTTTTGTTGTAACATTTGTATTTTTTAAATTTTCCCCTTTCATAGATTTTGGGTTCTTGGGTTTTCCATTTAAAATCTCCATTCATTTCAATGGGGTTGGTACAACCAAATGCAAACCCCAACCCGGGTGGAACGGGGTATTTTTGGGCCCAGGCAAATAAGAAGGACACCCCACCCCCTCTCCCAAAAGTAAAAAATTTACCCACTCCATACCTCTTTGCGCCCCCCCTTTTTCCGGGTGAAAATGGATCCCTAGTCGGTCACCTACCTTAGCCTACCCGTCGTCCCGGCCCTGAACCCAACCACTCAGCTATACTCACAACTCCCAATGAATGACCTAATTGAGGCTCATTTTTTATTGAAGTGTTACCATTTTGGAATATATGCAACTTTTTGATCACTTTTTATTCAATTTTTTTGGGGAATGCAAAATGACCCAAA
This sequence comes from Phyllomedusa bahiana, assembly GCA_025379985.1. NCBI lineage: Eukaryota > Metazoa > Chordata > Amphibia > Anura > Hylidae > Phyllomedusa > Phyllomedusa bahiana. Next base: position 221,454 of record JAODAL010000786.1, read on the forward strand.
AAACCACAATTGTGGCATTGGAATTTGTTTTATTCTGCAGTGTTCACCGTACATGATAAATAATGTAATATTTTAGTAGATTGGTCTTCCTTGGACATGGTGATACCGATTATGTGTAACTTTTTATTAATTGTTATCCTTTTAGTTGTAAAATGGCAATGTTTTGAACTTTTATACAATTTTATATTTTTTTTTTTCCTGTTTTTTTATTTTTTTAGGGTACTTTACCACATTAGGCACGACCTTGCAATATGAATATATTGCAAAATGTGTATCAATTGCTTCCTAATTTAAACCCGCCCCATGAATAGTCCGCAAGGGCTGGGACCCGCTGGATTTTAGTGGGCGCGGTGACCTGCCCTCCTTCCCTTTCGGGAATATGATGTACCTACAGTATATGTCAAATGTTGGTAAGGAGTTAAAGGGAACTTGTCACGAAAAATGCAACCTTTTCTGCAAGCAAAAAGTTACCAAAACCCGGGAAAGAACTGGCAGATTTTTACTTATTATATTTGAAAAGTTCCAGTATGACCAGTTATTTACTTGTTGTTTAAATCTCTTTACATATTTAAAGGGGTTTTCTCCCAAATGGGCATATTTAATGAAGGGGGACAGTAAAAAAAGCACTTTGAATTGGTATGCATAAAATCCTTTTAGTATGCACTATGAGCAATCGGGGTCTATAGCTATTTCAGCAGCAGGTGGTCGGGACACATCCCCTTTTCTGTGATTGGCTACCTGATATTTCTTTCAGCCCTGTTGGGACATGCACCCTGGATGAGAAACGCCCCCTGTGCTGTGATTGGCTGCCTGCACTCTATGCTTACTTCACTCTGAAGTGTGTAAATTAAAGTGAAACTACGTTCCTCGTTTCCTTACTTCTTTAGCTCTATTAAAGGTTCTGGGCCATTACGAGTATTAGCTCTAGTTTTACTCTCTCCCCCATATAACACAGCCTTAAACAGTCTGATCCCCTCACTCATATAACACAGCCTTATATAGTTTGTTCCCCTCTATTTCCCTGCTGATAACAAGGGGGAAGGAAGACAGGGTGCTTTCTCCATTCGTTTTTCTTCAGTTCAGGCTGAGTAAACTGCTTACACCAATACAAATGTTCTGGTTACAAGGAGCTTGTGCAGCCTGGGAGGGAGGTGACAGCTCTGCAGACATGATAACCGTAGCAGAAGGTCTGCAGAACTGGGACATCCTCTCTTTCCCACTGAACAAACAGAATCATGATGTCACAACTCTTCAGTGAGGTAAGACATGCCTACTGGAAGGAGAGACACATCCCTATTTTTGAAGTTGTAAAAGAGATCAACAGCTCAAGTCTGCGAAAGCCAGTGATGAGAAAACCCCTTTAAGAGTCCAAAGGGCAGAACATTACGTACCCTGTAAAATTGTTCTTACGAATCACTGTTATTTAAATTTAAACTAGATCTTCCCTTTGGACTCTTAAGCATAGAAATAGGTTTAAATTAACAAATATATATAAAAGTATACTGTAATTTTTCTAGAAAAGTTATATATCAGCCTGCTCAGTTCCTTCCCTTTGCCATGCTGTCTGCAGATTATGCTACAGTTTCAATGTGACAGGTTCTCTTTAAGCACACATACTTGCGTGACCCATATTTTTAATGCCAAGAATGGATGGATCCCATTCTATAGGTTCAGCATAGGCACTTCTGATCTAACAGGATGAGATCTAACCTGTAAATGTACGGCTCCTGTACTATGACTTTATTCTGAGAACGCTAGAGAAAGATTGTTAGCTCCATTGGGGACAGTGACCTATGAAAGTGAGCATGCTCTATGGCATATGCTAGTTCACCATGAGCAATGACAACTAATAAATCAAATAAAACCCAAATACCAAATAAGTTTCTTATGGAAGGAGGACTAAGCAACCAGTAATGGAAATAATGTTAACACATTCATTTTATTTTAATTTAACCTTTTAAATTTCCCGGCATCAAAAACTTTAAAAAAAATTTTTTTTTTATCTTTTTTTTCTAAAAATTTTCCCCTAAAAACTTTTAGAACGCTCTAAAATAGAGGCCACTCAGCCCCTTATGCATTTAGGTTTGGATGCAACTGGTAATTATCTAATCCTTTTTATCTCTGCTATTATGAAATGCAGATGCATAATTATACACTAATTTAAATTGTTTTACTCAACATCGTATTTGCCTTTTTAGTTCTGAGCACCTAAATGGATTAGTTGTCTGTCTTACAATGTGGCACATCAGCCGCTTTTCTTAGCGAATGCTGTGAAATTCCATTACCTTCAACACAATGAAAAAAAACCATAAGGTCTTAGTAGAATGCAGTTCTTTTTCTACACATAAAATATTTTCTCTACTTTACTTTAAGTATTAAAGCAATGTACTCAGGAATAATGAATTAGTGCATATTGTTTGACTAAAAGGCCACTAATACTCTACAGTTAAGAGTTTGACATTAAGGATTAGAACTAACCAGATGTAAATATATATTCAGCAAATCCTAATGTTTCATTCTGCACAAAAAATGGAAAAGATTAAGAGTAAATTTGTTTAAAATAATAAGAGTGTCTGATTTCTAGCTATGTACATATTTAAAATTTCTTTTTTTCTTGTTTTTAGACCTGTTTGCAGGAATTTATTAAATTCGGGGGGAAAGGTTATCAAACAGGCTAAGAGTAGGCTGTGTTTCAGAGCTGAAAATTTCAGAGCAAAAACAGCACAGAATCCATGTCTAAAAACCACGCCAGTAAGCAATTAACAATTTTAGCCGTGTTTTGGAGCTGTTTACAGAGGCGGGTTTTTAGCACTTTTTTTGGATGGAGTTTTTGCACAATGTTTACTGGCTGTTTTGAGGCCGTGTGTATGCACTAGTGAATCTCAAAAAATTAGAATATCATTGAAATTTAAAGGAGTTCGGGGGGCGTGGCCTGCTATGCTACTGGTAGGACACGTGTAGGAGAGCTCCTCCAGGGTTTTCAGCTAAAGTGGGGTTAAACCTCCTTGAAATGGGCTCCAAGCGAAACAGAAGAAAGGGCAAAGCCACAGCGGATTACCCGGAGGGCGAAGTGCCCATCTCCAACTTTTTTGCACCCCTTGCGGGGCTGCAAACAGGCTCCAGGGAGCAGTCACTGTCGCGGGCGCCATCTTGGGACGGAGGACAGAGCCGGCGGGACCCGCTTTAGCAGCGGGGGACAGGAGTGGAGTGAGGAGAGCGCGCCAAGCGGACCTCCGGCTGGATTCCCCAGAGCCCACCCAACACCAAACAGCAAGTAAGGAGGAGAAGGGGAGACGGAGGACCGAGACTCCCGCAGCGGGGAGAGAGAGACGCGCTGAGGAGCAGACACCCAGTGCCCGTGGGGGCCGGGGCCCGCCCTTCACAAGATCCCAGGGACCTCTGCAGACCACGTGCGCTCGCGGAAGGAAGGGGCTCTGCAGCTTCAAGGTTCCCTGCAAGCAGGTACCGGGCTGGGGGATGGGGGATGGACTGCAGCCTGCAATGGCTGGGACAAACCTCATGACACCCACTAGAGACATGCCTGCTCCCCATGCTGAGGACATTGTTACACCCTCTGGATCCCTCATTGCAGACATGAGGTCTGAGGGAGAGGGGAGCCCCCTGTGCCTGGAGCCCGCTAACACTCAGAGCCCAGTGTTGGGACTAGGAGCGAGCCCGCAGCTCTTCTACTCTCAAAGCCCTGCAACATCGACCAGTGGCTCAGAGGGACCCCAGCACCGCCGGGATCCCAGCCCCAGATCCTCCATGGATGTCCCCACAATAGGCAACGATCAAACAGGCGCACCATCGCCTCAGGAACGTGCCGCCACGCATATGCCTGAAGCTGAAGCCTTGCTCACCCTGCAGAGACACCCTGAACTCCAGGCCCTGCTTGCTCTGATACCAGCTAAAAGCGACCTCTCGGCCCTCGCTCAAGATCTCAAATCTGCCTGGGGTAGAGACCTTCAACCTGTTAAAATGGACGTTTCTTTATTGAAGCACAAGGTCAAGTCACTAGAAGAGAAACAAGAATCAGTGCAACACAGATTGGACTCGATGCAAGCTTCAATAGACTCTCAGAAAAACCTCCATCAAAGCCTGATTGAGCACATGGACGACCTCGAGAACCGCAATCGGAGGAACAACATCAGAATCCGTGTCCTCCCTGAGTCCATAAAAGCGCAGGATCTGTCACTGACTCTCACCAAACTCTTTAATGGGCTCTTGGGAAGGGACGCGGCGAAACCCATAGAAATTGACAGAGGCTCATGCTTGCACTACTGCCCACCCACCTTAATGGGCTAAACCGATAGACGTTATTTGTCGCGTCCATTACTTCTCCCTTAAGGAATCCATCATGCAGAAAGCCAGACGGGCCCCACTCATAACCTTTGAAGGCGCTAAATTGGCTCTTTTCCCAGATCTCTCTAGACGCACACTTCGACTCCGGACCACGCTGAAGCCTCTACTAACGATTCTGCAGACCCACAGTATCCCATACCGGTGGGGCTTCCCATTCGCCCTGCAGGTCCGCAGGGGCAAGGAGATGGTTACGCTGCGTGCTCCTGAGGACCTGCCGTCCTTTCTGGCGGCTCTGGATCTCCCTCCTGTTTCCCTGCCGGAATGGCTGGCGATGTTCGTCGCCCACCCTATGGGTCCCAGCTTTGGATCTCAGACCTCATCCAGTAGATTTGGTTCTCAGAAGTCACCTCTTCAGCAGAGGGAACGCAGCTGCCAGCGGTGAACCGAAGAGTTAGACAACCTGAGAGAATTTGCACGGTCTGATTCGGCGGGCGACTGTACGTGAGCGTATCCAGGTCTAACATGTCTTATTTTTGCCTGTATCTGCTTAACTGTGCTTAGATACTTGTGCGGAATTTTGCTTGACCCCATTGTTGGTGAGGTATCTGACCATCTGACTCCTCTCCCTTTTTCCCCCCTTCCTTTTTTTTTTTTTCCTCTCTCTCCTCTCCTCTTCCTCTGTCCCCCCCCCCTCCCTCTGGCTCCTTCCCTCATATGCCATCCCCCTTCTTCCCCCACCCCCTTCTCTTTTCCCTGTGTCAGACAAAACCTCTGTATTGTTTAAAAACGGAAACCCCCCCATAAATTTGCTTGATGCCTGGGCCTTCCCCAGGCATGGCGTTTTATTTTGCATGTCTTGCCCCAACAATGTGGTATCCAAACCCGTTAAAATTTTAGGTGTTACTTACGCTTAGACTTTTTGTGGCTGCTACAAATGTGTTAGTTGTTCTTGGCGCCTGGGCGGCCCCTGCCCCCAAATAGGTGGGACTTCACTTGTCTTGCTGGTCCTTTGCGCCCACCAAGCTGCAGCTTTTAGATTCTGTGCCATTGGTGTGGTTTGGGGGAGCTCTGTTTAGCTCCTTCAAAGTTGTTTTGGTTCTAGGGTTTGTTCTGAGCCGACCAGGAGATTTTATGGGAGGAGATGGCCGCTTTTGGGCCTAACAGGTGGGGATACTTGTAATCCCCATGACATCGTTGAAGGGTTACCTCCTTCAATGTGAAGGGTTCAACATCCCTGAGAGGCTATCGCGGATTCTTTATGAGATGCACAAGGCCCCGCTCGCATATTTTATGTTCAGGAGACCCATTTCAGCCTAAATCACCTCCCAGCTTTAAAAAACAGATATTACCCTGCCTGGTGCCATAGTAGTAATTCAGACTCTAAAACAAAGGGGGGTAGCAATCCTTTTCCACAAGTCCCTTCCACACCAGGTTCATGACATCAAACAAGATCCTAACGCGAGATTTTTATTTGTCAGATGCAGCATTTCAGGCACTCCCTACACAATAGCAAATATTTGTGCCCCAAACCAGGGTCAACTGTCCTTTCTCTCTAGGGTTTTGGACGACCTGACCCTTTTTGCGCAGGGAGAGATTATATTATGTGGCGACTTTAATGTAGCACTCCAACCTGTGCTGGACACATCGTCAGGCCGATCAGCCATCCCGCTGAACAAACTGAAAAAAATGAAGAAGTTGTTGCATGACATGCAGTTGAGCGATGTCTGGCGTATATTTCATCCTGAGGGCCGAGATTACACGTTCTTCTCCCCGCCGCACAGATCATATAGTCGTATAGACTATGTGTTTCTCCAGCACTCCCTGCTTCCTCGGGTTAAAGGAGCACGAATCGAGGATTTTTACCACTCGGGATCATGCGCCTGTACATTGCTTGCTGAATCTGCCTAAGACCTCCCGGAAGTCCTTCTCTTGGAGGCTGAATGAGACGCTCCTGAATGACTCTCTGTGTCTCGCAGAGCTAAAACAAACCACCACGCACTTTGTGGAGGATCATGCTGATAGAACGCCACGCCCCACTTAAATGGGACGCCTTAATGTGTACTTCTCCGTGGAGTGCTAATAAAACATGGGTCACGATTAAAAAGAGAGGCGGCGGCACATTTAAATAAACTGCTTGCCCGTCTACACTCCCTGGAAACAGATCATAAAAGAAGTGGGGATGAGTCTGTTTACAGAGAACTGACCCAAACTCAGTGTGAACTACACAAAGTGCTGGAGAGGCACGACAGAAGATACCAACAGCTCTGTGCCCACTCCTTTTACGAGTGGAGTAATAAGCCGAGTAGAATGCTGGCTCGTGCTTTGAGGGACAAAAGGGCGTCTTTTTCGTGTCATCCCTTAAAAATAAAAAGGGGAAAATAGTGCACTTTACAGAGGATATCTTGGAGGCGTTTCACACATACTACCAAGAATTATATAACCTCCCCAAACCAAGGCCGTCCTCTTGCCCGGACGGGTTGCAGGAATACATCAGAAAGTTTCTGGCCTCCCCATTTTAGAAATCTGATAAGGTTGACTCTTTTAGAGGCTCCTTTCACAATTGAGGAACTGAAATCAGCCATTACCTCGCTCCCGACGGGCAAGAGTCCAGGACCAGACGGATACACGGCTAAATTTTATAAGGTGCTCAATGAAAATTTAACAGGGCCCTTATTAGATGCCTTTAACTCTCCCTCGTTTTATGACAATCCCTCCCCACATTTTCTTTTAGCACACATTACGGTCATCCCAAAAGAGGGGAAGGACCCCCTGACTTGCCAAAGCTATAGACCAATTTCACTATTGAACACTGACGCTAAGCTATTTGCCAAACTCCTGGCCCTCAGACTTAACACCATCTTGGGGGAAACCCTTTTAGGTTTTGGACCAGGGGGGTTTTGTCCCTAATCGCGGGAAACAAGGGATAACACGCTGAAAACGATTTCCATAATACAAAGGATGAGGGTTCGGGGAGTGCCTGGAATGCTGCTCTCTTTAGACGCTGAGAAGGCATTCGACAGGGTCGACTGGTCCTTCTTGCGCGCTGCCTTGCAGAACATAGGCCTTGGACCGCTCATGGTACAGAGGATCATGACTCTGTACCAGAACCCTAGGGCTCAAATTCGAATCAATGGCTCCCTCTCTGCACCAGTCCTGATACGTAATGGGGACCGAGGGAGGGTTGCCCCCTCTCGCCTATCTTATATGTGATTGTAATGGAACATCTCCTATGTGACATCAGAAATAACCCTGATGTAAGGGGGAGTCCGGAGGGAGGTATACAACATAAATGCGCGGCGTACGCCGATGATCTTTTGTTGTACATATCCCAGCCTCTCACCTCTTTACCGAACGTGATGGCGTCCTTGGAGAGGTTTGGGATGATGTCCAATTTTAAGATAAATTACACTAAATCTGTTGCACTGGGTGTAAATTTGCCGGAGTCCACCGTATCTCTGTTGAAAAAAAATTTTCCTTTCTCGTGGACTGAACGTACTTTTAAATATCTGGGAATACATATCCCCGCTGACCCACATGATTTATACGAGTGCAACTTTACTCCTCTATTGCGCATATAACACAACCTGACCCAAAAGGGAAAAACCAAAGACTTCTCTTGGCTAGGGAGGATTAGTATAATTAAAATGAATGTTCTGCCCCGTATATTGTACCTATTGCAGGCGCTACCATGTTTCCTGCCCAAATCCTTTTTTCTGTTGCTGGATAAAATTTTGCGTAAATTCACATGGGCAGGCAGGAAGGCGAGGATCGCAAAGTCAGTACTTATAAGAGACAGACAGGGAGGGGGGCTAAGCTTTCCCTGACCATTAAAAAATACTACTTGGCAGCGGTGGCAGCGCGAGTGGTTGACTTTTCTCACCATCGGACCACGAAACTGTGGGTACGACTAGAGGAAGACATATATAAAGCCCCCCTTGCCAGCCTGCCTTGGCTGCCCCGATCTGCTCTCCCTACGCGATTGATGCGGGTGCTACCATGGGTGGCTAGCCACACCTTCCAGGCTTGGAGGATTTATGGCAACACCAGAGGTATCCTCCCTTGTGGAGGTCCTTTGACCCCGATAACAGGGAATCCTTCATTGGGAACATGCTGGCCCTCTATTCCCACGGCTGATGGTGGGGTGGGGAGACTGCTAAGGTTTTCTGATGTACTTGCCACGCAGGGGCTGAGGTCCATGACAGAAATGAGGGAATTATTTCCCTCCCTCTCTGTGCACTGGTTTATCTACTTGCAGCTCATGCATTACTATGCTTCCAATAAAGCTGTACTGAAACTCCACAGACCCTTTACCCCCCTGGAAACACTGCTCTCCAACAAAGCATCTGAAAGTCACCTGATCTCTAAAATATATAAATTGCTCATTTCCTTAGTGTCGGAACCTGGGCCTGCTTACCGAGACAGCTGGGCGGTGGAACTCGGAAGATCTATATCCGAGGAGGACTGGCAGAAGGCCACTTTACTGGCTTATAAATCTATTGGGGCCTTTGGGATACAGGAGCTTCATTTTAAGGACTCTCCCTGGACAAGGGTACCCACGCTCTTACATAGGATTTGCCCCAGGTTTCCAATACCTGTTGGAGATGTGGGATAGCGGTGGGATCTTTGTCCCACATCTGGTGGGCTTGCTCACTACTACAAACTTTCTGGGTGAAAGTGCTGCAGATAATTGAACTGGTGATGGGGATCAAATTGCAGAATGATCCGGCGGTAGTTCTGTTACAGATTATTCCCCTTCCCCTTCCTGTCCTTAAGGGTCACTTGCTTATTCACATGTTAAAGCCCGGGGTAAAGCTTTGATACCTAGACTGTGAGGTCGGGCTGCGAGCCTTTATGGCTTATGGTTAAAAGGAGGTATCCTCTATCCAGCAGATGGAGGAGATGCATGCAGATTTGTAACCAACTGCTGGGCAGGTATAGGGTTACATGGGCGGGCTGGGCGACCTTCTGTGGCACAGCGGAATATGCTGGGCTCACTGACAGCTAGAGGACAGGACACCCAAAACCGTCACTCTTAGCTGACTGCAGGGCTTCTTGTGTAGTCCCCGTAACGAGTGTCAATGGTTGTGAGCATTCGCCTTTCCTCTCAGGGCATATGTACCTATTTTTCTGGCCTTCTCCTCGCTCCCAGGTCTGGCTCTAGTTCCTTGTTTGAGGTTAAGTTTGAAGGGACTGATTTCCAATCGTTTTTTCCAATGGCTTGAGGTATTTGATGAAGAGAGGTAATGGGTGTGACTAACAGAGACATTCTTGCCTCTCAACAATATGATGTTGCCCTCCTTCGTCAAACCAACAGCAAACACAATGTCTTTTCTTCTTTTTTTTTTTTTTCCTCTGTTTTGTAGTGCTTGCTGTTCACACTCACTGTCGTTAACACGATAATGCTCCAATATTGAGATTTCTCTGTGCATGTGCATATTTGTATTCTATTTGTACTTTATTGCGCAATACCATTGGACATATCATTATACTGTATTGTAATCATTATTTGGTTATTTAAAAAAAGCTTGGAATAAGAAATTTAAAGGAGTTCTTCAGGACTGTCTTTTTATTTGTTATGGGGCTCACAAATGTATTATATTAAACCTTGTCATTCATACTGTAATAAGTCTATACAATATATGGGTTTCTCTACTTGACTTAAATTATTGATATCAAATATCTTTTCAGTGATATTCTAATTTTTTGAGATGCACTAGTATAGTTGGACAATGTTGATGTGGATTGGATGTGGATTTAGGCGCGGATGTCCAAACCATGTCCAAACTACGTCAAAATTATTATGATGTGGTTTTGGATGTTGTTTTTCTGCTCTTCATGGATTCTATGTGCATTTCCAATGCCCAAACAGCACTGAAGCTTCTTGAAGAATTGACATGCCAGCCCTTTTTCTCTGTTGGGAAAAAGCATTAAAACCACATCCAAACCACATTAAAATAATTTTCTTATGTTTTGGGTAATGACTTTTTTGTTTTACATGATTTTATGAAGGTATTTTAAATATGGAAACAGCACTGAATCCGCCTCAAGATTTGACATGCCAGTTATTTTTCGTCACCGAAGACAGTTTTGTATGCCCTGTCACGCTGTTTTTCCTTGAAAACAATGTGAGATAGTTCAAAGTCTGTGTTAGATGCTGTTCCTGTTATGAAATCAATTTCAGAAACTGCATCCAAAATTGCCCTGTAAACCTTCCTTCACACATACACATGCAGACAGAACAGAAAAACATACATACGTCAATCACAATTAGTGCTATCATAATAAAGTTAACATTTGAAAAAAAAGAAACCAAATTTGATATAGAAGAAATCCATTTTAAGATACTTTGAGAAATTTATCCCAATGGATACCAAGGCAGGGCCATGACAGGGCCATAGAGATCTTCAGGGCAAACGTAGTCCGAATTGGACTACATTTGCCCTACATATCATACATATACAGCATGCTTTCTGCATCAGACATAAAAGTATAATCTATCACGCTTTTGTCTTCAATGCAGAAACCGTGTTCATTCAGTAAATAGGGAAAATGTAGTCCAATTTGGACTACGTTTGTACTTGAGACTTCTCTGGCCTTGTCATGGTCCTGCCGCAGTTTCTGTCTGGGTAAATTTCTCAGAGTATCATGATGGATACCACAAATGAGGAGCACAAATGTGATGTGGATGAGGCCTAGTACCTAGTGTTGCACCTCTGTTATCATAGAGAAGACACAACACTTAACCCTTCTCACTTGTCCCTGTGTTGACACAATTCTCCTGAACAGTACAGAGTTATTCTAGCAATTTTTAGTTTATTTAGACATTATTTGTTTGCCCAACTCCTGAATGACCTCCTAGCTTTATGGACTTAACCACCCTTGCAAACACCTAGGAATTTATTACCAAACAACTCAGCGTTGCCAATATACAGTACGTCTAGGTTTACAGAATTAGCCAAATGGGCATTTAGAACTCAAGATGGGCATTTACAACTCAGTTTGTCTCGCCTTAACAAGTTGACCAAATGAGATGACCAAAATTCAAATTCAACATTTGAATTTTATTTAGGCTACAAGACTACAATACAGTAATCCCAGAGTGCTGTAGCATGGTACGTCAAGTAATACTGGCCTCAGGATACAATATTTTCACCATACAGTGGTCTTTCCTGGAAAATTGTATCTTGAAACCAGACTCTCCATACAATGTCACTGCTGATCCATGTGATTGAGATTCAACCAATTATCATGAACATTTTACTTGTAAATCCCCTGTATTAGTGAAGTGCATGCAATAATTTGTCACCTAGTAGAGCCTCTCTACAGTACAGTGTTGTACTACATATTCTGTACTGCTCTTTACATGTAACAGGATCAGCGACTCCTTTGGGCACCAGGTAAGGACGGCGACATCTTATTTTTTGTTTAAATAGTATGTACATGACACCGAAAAAACTACGTTCCGCAACATAGAAAGTGATTTCCAGCTTTCATCAGCTCTTTCTGATGTTATATGTAAAGTCTTGATTTATCTGCATTTGTTAAATGTGTAATATTCTTTAATTTTCATTTTGCATTATGTTAAGTGACATTTTAGGGCTTCTGAACCAGATACAGGTTTTCCATAGAATTATGGTTTCAACATTCAAGGGTTGTCCCGGAACCAGTTAGTATTGTGTTAAAGGAACAACTGTACATTACATTGTGGCAGTCAGCTATATGTTTTGCTATAGCGGACGATCTGAGATATGCTGTATCAGTAGCCACAGTGTTAATCTATGCAAAATCGGTTGAATTGATTACTTTGACAGGAACATTTTGAACATGAGAAAAGCTATGACAATATTTGTAGTCATTTAAATGATAAATCCCAGAGATTTTGCTAATCTGATGAGAAAACTTTTAAGGTCCTGTATGTTGAATTTTTCACTGCACTCCCTTAGAACAACCTGTCAATCACTTCCATTGAACATGAACATTTACCACTTACAACATGATGACAAATGTGCGTAAAAATGGAAAAATGTGCTCCTTTTCAAAGTCTTTTGACACACAAAAATTGCATCATTTATGCAACATATTAGCTGTCGACTGTGAAAATCCACCTAGGAATAAGAATACGCTTTCAGTAGCAAGAGTCATTTGTTATCTTGACAAACTCCTGCCAGAAAACTCCCTAACAATGACTACTGTATAAGCTAGGATGCCAAAGTATGACAAGTTTACAAGAGGAAAATTGCTCTTTAATGAATAGGACACTTCCGTCTTCCATATTGCAGCTGTTAGTGGAAAATGTAATGTATCTATATTGTTTTCTGTAACTACTGCAGATCCAACATCACTTTGGCAAAGCCTCAAATTGTTAGCCATTTCTATTCTTCAGCAGTTGGATTTAACCCTATAAGAACTGAGCCTATTTTAGTGCTACTTTTGTGAAAAATTAAAAAAAAAATCTGATTTTGCTTCACTGCAATCAGAATCCACATTTTTTTTTATTTTCCGTTTATAGGGTATATCAGGGATTTTTTTTATTGGGAAATTTTTTTTTTTTTTCTTTGGTACCATTTTGGATACATATAACCGACTGAAGAGAACTTTCCTTATTGTTTTTTCTGATTTATATTTTGCTATGTTTATTATAAAGCATAAATAATATTATCTGTAGGGTGCGTCCACATGGCATATACAAAATACCGGTCGGATTCTGTTTTAGAGTCCAGACAGTATTATGTCGTCTTTTGGGATGTTTGGGGTGATTTTGGTTTTGGGGTTTCAGTTCGCCGTCCCCCCAAACCCATTGAAATCGTATCCAATGCGGACGGGGGGGTCTGGGGCATCAGGGGAATTATTTTGGGGGGCCCACCCTACAGCTACTGTACTAAAAATATTACCGCCTCTCGGACATCAATCCCCCCCCATTTTACCACAAAAGAGTTTTAAAAAAGCAAACGTATTTGTATATTAATACCAAGGAATCACATATCTTCGTCTAACAACGCGTCATCTTACATATCTGTCGTTTTTACACATATTAGGGCCCCCTTTTAGTAGCAACAGATAGTCGGGGGCCCCCCCTTTATTTTTTTGCATATCGGGGCCCCCCTTTATTTTGCATAGCCCCAGGTGCCTTTATTTAGCAAATCAGGGCCCCATTTATTTAGCATAGAGTCAGGGCCCCCCCCCCCTTTCCAAAAATTTAAAATATATAAAATATTAATATAAAAATTATATATAATATAATATAAATTTTAACACAAAAAAAAACTACTCACCTCACCCCTTTGCAAGCTGCTCCCCGGGCCTCAAGTGGCCCCCGGAAAAGGCCCCCGGTGAAGTACGTCACTCCACTGCCTACTAAACGCCCGCTAGGGGCCGCCCGGGTATTTAAAGGGTGCCCTGACTTTAGTCCCCGGCTCCGGCCATTCTCGCACGCTCAGGGATGCAGGCCGGGTGATTATGACGGGGATGTCCCTCCGAGCCCACTGGAACTCGGGGCCCACCGGGGGATCCACGGATTCCCAGGTGGGCTAGTCCGAGACTGTGCACATCTTCTGCCCGAAAACCAAGAGGAAGATTGAAATGTTCAATTTTTTTCGGAATGGGGATTTTGGTGTAAAAAACATCTGGCAAAAAATCCTTTCGGTGGACCTGGATAAATTTTTTCTATTTAATTTGTGGGGATGGTTGCTTTGTGGGTTTTCGATTAAAAAAAAACTGACCAATAAACCATGCGTGTGACGCCCCTTATTCTCCCTCCTGTATGATTTTTTATACCAAAAATAAGCAATTTTAATTTTGGTTTAAAATCTTTTGGGATTAAATAAAAAATTTTTATTTATTTTTAATTTAAAAGAAAAGCAAATTAGCACATTTTTGGGGTCTTTTTTACGTATAATTTAAAAGGGGTTTAAGCATATAACAATGTACAGTTGAATGGTTGAGGATTTTACAAAATTAAGTTTGCAAAAAATTTACAAAATAAATTCAACTCTGAGGGGGTTAATAAAAATTGTTTTTTTTATATACTGTAAATATTTTTTTGTTCTTTTTTTAATAAAATGTATTAATAATTTATTATTTGGTCACATTCTGGAAAATTACATTATAATCTTTTAAAATTTACTGAAATATTGCTTTGATATACACCAATTATTGAAGGGTTGTCTTTTTTTAAAATAAAATTTAAATAGTTATTAGGGAGGGGGGTAGGGAAAAACAGAAAAGAAAAGTGATACTTGCCTCCTGATCCCCCACTTTTTGAAAGTCGGGCCTCTCCTCCCTTCACTTCAAAATTTTCTCACCCCCAGACACACAGGAGGGCCCACCCCCATATAAGCCCCGGGGGCCTTTTAAAATTGTAGCACTTAGGGACCAGAAGGTAAGTATCACTTTTTTTTCTGCCTCACCTGGGTCGTATTAAACTATAATTGTATTAAACTTGACAACTCCTTTAATGTGTTACTTTTGTTACCTCCCTCCCCCCATGGAAAACCAACAGATCCCCATAACTGTGTTTGTTGGCTGATTTTGAAAAAGGGAGTTGCCTCCTTTTGTTTAACCACCAAGGTGCCATAGTCATTAAAAAAACTATTAACAGCAAGAGGGAGGTTAAACGCCGGACGGCATTCCTCCAACCTCATGCTGTGCATGAAAAAATCACAATGACATTTTTTTGGGGAACATCACGCTGAGGGCATAACCCATTTCATTAGGGAGTTAAATATGTGTTCTATAGCTAAAACACTATTGGGGAAACCCTGAACCCCTGCGGGACACAAACAAATCAGCCATAACCCGCTTATTTTTAGTTTTTTCCTTCCTGACCGTTTTTAAAGATAATGAGTCATAATTATTATTCCTTCTAAAAAATTAGAGAGTGCCAAACCCTTAGAAAAAAGCCCCAAAATTTACACAGTGGCTCATGCTGTTTGATCATTTTGACTTTACCATGCCCCCTTGCTGATTAAGGCATTAAGGTGTCCTACAACAAATAACAAATGTGTCTAAAACAATTCCCCCAAAAATGTCCCCAGCTTGAGGTGTATTTTTATGCAAACACCCAAACACTATAAAAATCACCCATATCTATCAATAAAAAATTTTTTAAGGACCTGAAAAACGGTACTTTTTCTTATTTATTTTTTTTTCTAATTTTTGGGATTAGGGGGCACCCTCTTTCCCCTAAGCTATTTTTAACGCATTTAGGATTGCTTTGGCACAGCCACAGGACCAAAAGCAGATAATGGTTTGAAGATGTTCATTGAGTTCTAAAAAGGAGAATTAGGGGGTAGGTTGGAAAAGTCTTCTGCAGGAACGGTGAGGAGATGAACTCTGACAATTATCGATTATGGATCCTGTTTTATCTATACATTGGTGTAAGAATTTTTCCTAATTTCACAAGTGATAATGATAAGGAGACTGCTGAAAAGTGATTTCTACAGGACAAGAGGTGTCAGTGTAATTTGCTTTTTTAACAAATTTAAAAAAGCAGTAGCATTTTGGAAAATTAAACCAAATTTCACAAAGTGGCAAACTTCTTTCATAATGAGGTGTAAAAATGACCTATTGTATACAATATAATGGATAAGGTTCCCTAGAAAATATTGACCTACACATGAATTAACAATGTGAATTGAGTTCCAAGATAATACTATTAACCAAGCATTTCTAAATTGGTGTTCATCCATTTCAAGAACCAAGCCTTTTGCCAACATTGAGGGTTTGTTTCTTTCAAGATCAGTTTTATATTTTTTTTGGGCACCTTTTTGGGGGTAATATAACTTAGAAAACAAATTAATCTTTCGAGAAGACTGGAAAAAACATAATTCAGTTTTTGCATTTACAGGAAGGTATGGTAAACATACGTGATAATTTTTTATTCTAGGTTTTCAGGTATATTATTTTTATATGATTAGTAGCTTTCACAGTATGATCCAAGTAGAGTGGGAAATTGCTAGTGGTGATATTAAAAAAAACCTAAGGGGCCTATAAGACCTGGATGCAAAATTGAGCACCGCCTGGAAGGATGCCCCCCCAAAAAGGGGGGGGGGGTTTCCCTGTACTGACTGTCTTTAAATCAATCAAATAGGTAAACGTCCCAAAATTTTTTTCAAACCCCCCCCCCCCCCCCTCAGAGGGTCCCTCAGGGGAAAATTTTGAAAGGGGAAAAATCAAAATGGCTCAATTTTAAATAGACATAAGGACAAAGGCCCCAGTAAATAGTACAATTACAGAAATACCTGCATTAGAGATTCAATGGCATCATGTCACAAGCATATGACCCTAGTCACAAATTTAAAAAGGCTTGTAAAAACACCACTCCACCTGTAAATTTTATTTTTTTCTAACTCGTTAAACATCCTTTAAATAGGCTTCCTATGTCAAAGTCACACGAGGGGAGCCAGTCCTGCTCCAGCCACCACAAAAACAGTTTTTCCCCGGGGTCTGAACCTTCACATGGATGACCTGTATCCAACAACAAAATGCTTATGCCCTCCGCTGTCAAAGGAGATGTAGGAAACTGCCGACAATAGGTATACTGTGGTCCCATATATTCACAGGGAACATAAGGGACGGTTGTTGTCCAGACTGAATCTACCACCAGTCCAAGGATACATTAAACTGAAGCACCAATGAATAAAAGAAGGTTTTAGTCACAATGACACTGTTTTTGAGGTTCTCAAAATTCACTAATATTATTGCAGAGTATACATTTGCTATATATACCATGATAGAGCAATGTTGATAAAGGTATCACAATATGTATAGAGAAAAAGGTGAAAAACAAAGGATCAGATAAATGGACCATCATATAATGTGCTCAAAATTAGCATTAGGGTTTAGATGAAAAAATGTAGCTGCTCATTCAGTCCTTTAGGAGATAATGTTTCCAATTTAAAGATTCATATATTTTTCTTGCACATTTTTTATTTATTTTTTGGGGGGCGTATATTTTTTTGGCATATACTTTTTTGCCATATATTTTTGCCATATATTTTTTGGCATATACTTTTTTTGGTATATTTTTTTAGCATATACTTTTTTGGCATATTTTTTGATTATTTATTTTTTTTTATTTTTTTAATTTTGGCATGTATGTATATATGTGTATGGTTTATGTGTATGTATGTATGTATGTGTATGTATATGTTTTGTGTATATTTTTGTTTATATATTATATAAATTATATTTAAAAAAATTATATAAAATATATAATTAAAATAATAAAAATTATAATTTGTGTATTATTTTTTTTTTCTTTTATTTTTTCTGCAAAGCACATTCTATCCTAAATCAGTTTCTTTTCACATACATTGGTAACAACATCTGAGATTACAGAACAAATTTTTTACTTTTTTTTTCGTACCTCAGACCTAAAAATCCTCTTTTAAACTGAGGGAATGGGGAATCACATTTCAGAGACCATCAATGAAAAATATTAAAAGTTTTTAATCTGATTTACACCTTCTTTTCTCTTCTCCATTCATAAATAAAAACAAATACAAATAAAAAAAAAAAGCACCTTGATTACCCTCAGGGTAACCCTTTAAAAAAAAATCAAAACAGTCTAAAAAGTATTGTTGTTTTGTTTTTAAAAAAGTTTTTTAGTTTTTTTTTTCCCCCCCCTTTTTAAAAAAATTTTCTTGTAATACTTTTAAAATGATATGGAAATTTCTATTTGGGTTTTCAATTTGAAAGTGATTTATACAAACTATTAAATTTTTATCTAATTTTTATACTTTTAAAATATTTTTCCTTTAACCTTTGACCCCCTTTTTTTGACATGTGCAACATGGCAAATTTTTTTATTTAAAAACCCCCGAGTTTACACATTTGTAGGGGAACGGGGGAAATTGTCTACACACGAAACCGTATTCGAATTCTATTTATAAAAAACTTCAAAAAAAAAAGACTCCAGTGCGGTCATTTCAATTTCGTTCTTTTTAAAGAAGTTTTTTTTCTGGGGAAACTGTAAAAAACTTCACACCTTTTGGATTGCTTCTACGCTGACCCCGTGCATGGACTTGGGAAAAAAAAGGACAGAGGCGCGGACACCGTGATTTTTTCGGTTCCAAATATTTGGATGCTTAAAAAAAGGTTGTGCCTTCCTTTGCCAACACTAGAAGGTTAGTGCTTGAAAAAATAGTATGTTCTTTTTCCAAAAACGCAATATTACGCTAGAGAGCGCTGTCTCGTTTTTTGTTTTTTCTCTTGCAATTTAAAGATTCAGGAAGTCTCACATTGAAGAAGCCACTTTTTTTAAAGGGTTGTCCCTACATTTATTCTTCTCACCTCAGTCCCGTTTTTCTTGGGTTTTTCTTTAAATTCAGGGGTGGTTATTGGCTTCCCTTTGCTGCAGTAGAAAACCGGGGCTGGGAGCTATACGACCTGAGGAGCTGAGCAGCCCATACAAGAGGGGATATCTAGGAATAGGGGAGGACACTTTAATAGAATAAATTTTTAAAGTGACTTTTTTTTTTGCAAAACTTTAACATAAAAAACAATCCTTGTAGTGAGACAACCCCTTTAAGCTCACCTTTCCTTGGTGAGCTATGTATCAAATCTATCACCACGAATGATAGCACCATGATGTCCTCATTATGTTTGGCCCAAACGTGCCTTGCAATAATGGTGCCCCGGATGAAACCGAGGACCAGTAGATGTTTGCCAGTTATTCTGCGTAATTGGCGACAGGTCTTTCCAATATATTCATGAACCACAGGTACATATAATTTTATAAATGACCCCCATTGACTTGCAGTTAATAAATTGCAAAATCATATAGGAATTACCTGTAACATTACTGGAGAAAACATGGACACAATTTGCAGTTACCACACTTAAAATAATCAGCCAGATGGTGACCGGTGGAGTGAAATGGCTGTGTACCAGATAGTCTCATAAACTTTTAGCCTGTCTAGAAGATTCACATATGTGTCTGGTGATGTCATTCTCTATTAACAGGACATTCCAAAATTTTTGTAAGATTCTCCTAACCTCACGTGCCCCATTGTCATAGGTACTAATAATCCGAATCAGCTGTTCCTTTGTATCTGGATCAGTTTGTTGTTTCTCACAGAGAACCTGTGATCTCTTCTTCTGAGACACTGTATTATAGGCATCCCTCAGAATACCATCACGATAGCCCTTGACCTGAAAGCCTGCACACAGATCCCTAAATTGTAATGCAAATTGTCTACTCTTCACCATTAGGGCAGGGCCCTGGCGGTCATCAGACACCTGTTGATCATAACATGAGATATTTCATTTTTTTTTCTATCCATCAACGACATAAGTGTGTGAAGATGGAAAATATTGAAATTATGATATTGGGAAAAATATGAATTAACTGCTGTTATGATTGGCATAGCATTTTATGGTAAATAGCGGTCATCTCCGGATGAAGCAAAGAACTTGGCAGAGATAACTTACTTCAGCGAGATACCTTATCTCCGAAGCCATTGAAAACATTACAAAAATTGAGATAATGTTCTGTGCCACCTGTATGATAATGCATTCAATGTCAAGTTAAGCTTTCCTACATCTTTAGTTTTCCCGACAACTTTAGTTTTTTATACATTTTAAAACCCTTTTTTCCCATTTTACTTGACAGATTTAAAGAGTCAGTTAGGATCTTGTACATTTGTATGTATGAAGCTTGGAATGATCTAAACTGATTTTCTTTATTTACAAAGCATTGAGCCGAGAGACTAAAACACTTTTCATCAGATAAAAGCGGCAATCGCTTTATCTTTCTGAATTCATTCACTGCTATGTAGTCTTTATGTCATCTAGGAAAGATTTGTTTTACTATACACTGTGCCTTTTAAGCAGTAGCAGAAATGATTCCAATGTCGGAGGCAGGTGTGACACTAAAAAGCTATAAAAATTATAATAAACCTATGGCACCCCTTAATACAGTGCACATATATGCAGAATTTATTAGTCCAAAGTGTGAAGACATTCCAAATAACTTCTCTCTCAAATTGGTTGATTCAGTGTTGGACTGGGGTGCCTAGGGTCCACCAGTGAAATTTCATTCTGGGGGCCCACCTGTGAAGTTGAGAATGTGGCCCATCACAGGAGTTGATTATGGGGGCACTCTCTACAGATACTGTACTTGACTCTTAGGCCATGTTCACACGGCTTATTTTGGGACAGATTCGGTCCCATATTCCGTGCCGTACTGCGCGAAATCTGTCCCAGTCATTACGGTAATCCACAGTTCTCATAGAGACCTATGGATTCCGTCTCTTCTCCCCGCTCGGCGAATACACCGAGGGGGGAGAAAGTGACATGCACATTATCCCGGCGGGATACGTGCCGTGGATAATGGTTGTCTATGGGGCAGGCTAGCAGCCACCCACTCCCACTACACGGCAGCCGGCGTAATTGCAGGCGAAATCCGTCTCCGCAATTACTCCGGCAATAAGCCATGTGAACATAGCCTTACACTCTGCCTCTTGCCTTTTTCTATCTGCCTCTCCCAAGGATGTACACCGTATGCAATTTAAAGGGAACCTGTCATGTGGTATCTGAGAGCAGGATATAACACTGTATGTGAGTGGGTACTTTCAGTTTCACTATCACAAATTTTCTCTGCCTTTTATTTAGAAATACTGCTTCAAATCATATACCAAACTCAAAAAGATATATGTACAAATCATCAGAAGATGAAACTCCAGCAGCCAAGGAAAGGGACGATAGCTTAAGCCATAAAAAATACGTTTATTGTCCCAAAAAGTTTAAAAACTGGGAACACAGCATATCAAAGATAAAGTGCAATCAAGCGTCCACACTATGAATAAGGACAAGTTTCCAAAACGCATCAGTGTGGTTGATTGATTGCACACTATGGGCGACATGTATGATCGGGCTTTTCGCCTGTTTTCAGGCGTATAATGCGCATCACTGTGCCGGCTCCGCTGTCGAATGCAGTAATGCGCTGTTAGGCGCAAGCTTCGCCACTTACTTATGTGCCTAACATGAAGGGGCGTGCTGTGGGCGTTCTGGGGCAGGATGCACCACATTCGAAATCTCCGACGCATGTATGAATGCGGGTCGGCAAAGTGAGGCGCATTAGAGCTCTGACAGGCAGATCAATCAATGTGGTCTGTCTGTCAGAGACGTCGAAGTTTGTCCCGCATGTATGAGTGCACTTCGGCGCCGACATACATCAGGCGCAGTTTTCATGGAAAAAAACGTGAAAACAGCCGCTTCGACGCGCCGATCTTCATACATGTCCCCCTATGTGTTCCAGAAACGTGTCCTTATTCATAGTGTGGCCACACTATGAATAAGTACAAGTTTCCGAAACGCGTCAGTTTGGACGCTTGATGGCACTATGCTGTGTGCCTAGTTTTTTTGGACAATAAAAGTATTTTTTATGGATTAAATTATCCTCACTTTCTTTGGCTTCTGGAGTTTCATTTTCTGATGATTTGTACATATATACCTTTCAACGGTCCTGCTTGCTGTTGCTCCTTGACTGACGCTCAGGTGAGCTGGAATCTACAAGTTTCGTTACAAACATAAAGCTGTCTAAAGCTGAGGTCAAATCAAAATTCTGTCAAACAATTAGAAGGGAATCACTGGAATTAGACGATAAACATAACCTTTAATTCATTATTAAAAAAGTGGTAAGTACACAAAATCCACAAGGTATAAAAAATAGCTCCCATATAAGGCAAACACAAAATATATCCAAAGGGTGTAACAGGGGAACCTTACCCTACTATGCCCTAAAATAAAGGCTGCCTACTCAAAATGTGGGAACATCGTACCAATAAGGACGGTCCCACCTGGAACCTGGGCTATTGCTCTCTGTTGTTCCCTGTTTACACAAGGTGTGGCGGAGACCAATCCCTATGTATAAGCAAAGTTATACTAAGCAAAGGGGTATGAGAAACCACAAAACACGTAACTTCAGAGAGATATGCCAAAATACCATCCCTGTACTAGAGTACTTAAAGATCCTTATAAGATAGAAGACTACAAGAAAGAGTGGGTCTAGTTCGCGGTCATGCAAACCCCATGCTGCAGAGGCGCTGGTTCGTGCTCCCGGCAGAGATAGGTTCGGTTCTCCTGTGCAGTCCGCAGCATCCCAGTCTACCTTGCGGTCTCCTATCTTATAAGGACGTATAAGTATAATCCAATTGTTTCCACTGGAATACTGGAGGTAAACTTGGCACATTGCTATTTAACTGTTTTATGCCATTTACCTGTTGATTTTGTATATACTTTCTCTATCAGTGTGGTCTACTTGATATACTTATATTCAAATATGTAGTGCTTTACATCTTCAGTACTGTTACTACACTGAAGATGTCCTTTTAATTTGTCCTATGCTGACAAGTTTTGGACACTGTATCTCCATATGCTTATATAACCGGTATCTCCTTAGGAATTCCTTATAAACGGGGAAAGATACACGTCTAATTTGTGATTTGGTATACTATATTACAAGGATTGTGTTTTGGCATATCTCTCGAGAGCTAGGGGTTTTGTGGTTTCTCATACCCCTAGGCTTAGTACAACCTTGCTTAAACACAGGGATTTGTCTCTGCCACACCTTGTGTAAACAGGGAACAACAGGGCGCACTTGCCAGGGTTCTGATGCAGTTGTCTTTATCAGGACAATATCTGCATTTTGAGTAGGCAGCCTTTATTTATAGAGCATAATAGGGTGATGTTCCCCTGTTACACCCTCTGGATACATTTTGGGAGACATGTATGAAAAGTGTCTTGGTCTAAGACAACCAATCAGAGCGCCTCTTTCATTTTTTCAGAGCACCATATGGAATCAAAGGGGCGCTCTGATTGGTTGCTATGGGCAACAAGAAAAGTCTTAGACCAAGACAGTTTTCATACATGTCCCCCAAAGGGACATGTTTGTCTTATATGGGAGCTATTTTTTTTTTACCTTGTGGATTTTGTGTATTTACAATTTGTTTAATGCTGAATTAAAGGTTATGTTTTACGTCTCATTCCAGTGGTTCAAATCATATAAACCTACATATCATAAAACTCAGCTTCTCTTCTCTATCACGTCCTGCTCCCAGATAGGGCAGCATAAACCACCTGGCAGGTTCCCTTTAAAAGAAACTCTAGGTCTGCCATTCTCTGTATTGAGGAGTGCCATGGATTTTCTACATTTATTGTACCGTGGATTTATAAACTATTCCACTGAGCATCTTAGAGATTCTCCCATCATAGTGCGATTCCTGACTTCACTCTTGCTAAATAACTAAAAACTGTCATTCTGAAAGCCAGGTGCATGTCGATTCTTAGCTGTATCCAGAACAGAATGAGCGTCTCTTCACAGTTATGTCACTGGATATATACCAGGAACACAGTGAGTTGCAATCACTTTCAAGGTCTGTCCCAGTGAGAGGTCATATATGCACAGATCAAAACTGGCACCTAGCAGCAACATGCTTTTTCTAACAGAAACTGACAGTACATCTATAAATGATAAAATCTCCAGGGAATATGCGGTCACCTTGCTTTACCAACCCCTAGTTTTATTTTTGTTAGTACAGCCCTATACATAATAGAATCTACGGAATCCAATGCTAACACCACTCACAGTTTGGAAATACATTGCTGGTCTCTATCAATTTTTTACAATTTTAGCATTGTATAAAAAGCAACTATTTATCGTTTTGTATGTGACCATATACAGTGGTCCCTCAACATACAATGTCAATTGGTTGCAGGATGACCATTGTATGTTGAGACCATTGTATGCTGAGACCATAACTTTATGGAAATCTTGTAACTGGTTCTGAGGCAACAAAATGTGAACCCAACATGATGATAACAAAAAAAATGATTGAGATAACTAAAACGATAAAGCAAATCCTTACAAATAACATCAGAAAGGGCTCCTGGAAGCTAGAAATCACTTTCTACTTTCAGGGTGGGAGCTTCTTTGGGTCATAAACTTAATACATAATGTACAGTAGTTGAAGGGGTTTTCCAGTCTTAGGCTTTTATTGCATATCAACATATAAAGAGGATGGTGTAACAGGCAGCAGCTGTATCTATGCAGATACTTGAACTCCAACAGCCTTGAATGAAGAGTCTTGTGTGTACACAGCCACTTTTCCTTTTAGTCTCTATATGTAAATGGCTGCCAGTGGTCATCTGACCTCCTGTTTTGCCATTTACTTTGCCAATGCCATAAATATCTAAGGTGGGGAATGATGTTTAAGTGGTAAGATACATGGCATTATCTTTCCTGGATGGGATCACGCTGGTTCCTCTAAATCAGTTGTTAAAGCAACATCCAGTTGAGGAACCAGGGAAAATTGGGATCCCAACCCTATTTCCCTTAATTTAATTTTAATAGCATCTTTAGGAAGCAGTTACAATTGCAAGGTGCAAAGGATTCCAATCATTTTCAAGTGCCACCGTATTTTTAACCTTTTGTTAAAAAAATGAATTCCATATGTTGTCATTAGAGGGGTTCTCTCACCACACTGTTTCCCTGATTTTTAGCAGTTTTGCATTTCCTCTGTCTCCTAAGGCTGTGGGTGGTTCTACAGCAGTGATTAGCATATTCAGCTTCTTGTGAGCAGTGCAGGAGAGGTTATATCTAACAAGTTTACAGATAAAGTCATCCTTTTCAGTCCTCACAGCACATGTACCTTTTGTTTAGTGAAGCTAACCTTGTTAGATATAATTAGTTTGCTTCAATCTCAGTTCGTCAGTTGCATGACATCCCTCCCTACTCTCATCTTATCAGATAACAGACGTTTGTCTGGTATGTAGGTTACTATAAAAACCTGTGTGTACTTCAGAGCCCATAAAAAACGCTCTTATCTCATGACTAAAGTAAAATCTATTGACCAATGTAGAAAAAAGTCTTCATTTAACTGTCCCCTTATTTGAAAAGCTAATCTTTGTAGGGAGAAAACCCATTTAATGTAATCACATTGGTTTTGGAAGGCAAAAATTGTTTGCAATATTGTAAACTTTCTAGAACAAACTACAGACACTGGAGTAGCTTTATCAAGTCTGTCTAAAAAGTAGCATAAATTAGATTAGTAGATTAAATTTGGCACTGTTGTCTCACTTTTTACCACCTATTGGTTGGCTTATTTTATGCTAATATTTGTAACAAAATGTTGACATACAATGTTGCATACCAGGCTATGCCCCCTATGCTAAATCGCCGCCATCTATATCCAGACCCCACTTTATTGGTTCAAATTTACACCAGAATTTTGGCACAAAGTAAATCTGCCCCATTTTAATTAAAATCTAAAGATCTGCTTATTAGATGATATAGTACTTTTTTATTGAAATGGTAAACCTGTCCCAACACTACTTTTTTATCACACTTTAATTCTTTCTCCATGTAATACAGCTAAGTCAATTCATATTCAATCTTTAACTGATTGCTCCACAACGAAGCATTGCTCAAAGAAGGGAAATAAAATCACTTCCCTGGTGCTATTGCAATCTTATTTCAAGTCAAAGCAAGACAAATTGACTTGGTATGGGCAACCTGGAAGTGCATGGGAACCAAGCTGTGAGAGCTTTCATTTCCACCAAAGTACTCTAATGACAGTGTCTGGGTAGTTGCCAAGATTAATTGCCTAAGTTTGTTTGCAATTTTTACTTGTGGATTGTTGCCTAGAAATTAAATTATCCAACAAAGCTTTTTGTAGGAGTCATAGAAGATTTAAGCAAGCAAGTACATTAGCACAGCAAGCCTTAACATAAGTGCACTCAAATCAAGCACACTTTGAACAGAGAGTGTTTTGTTTTAAGGCATTCTACTTATGCTGAAACTATTTCTAGTAAATAATAGTTCAGTGCCAACAAAAACATAAAATAATAATAGATGCATGCAAAAATAAACTCATTTGACCTTTGCAATCCATTCAGATGGGAATTTCCAGATCAAATGCAAATATTAAGGATTTGGTAAACCTAAACAATTTCTTGATAAACAACAAGGAAAAAATCAAAACCTATCACAAACTCCGAAATATCTAATAAATGTATCCAGGAAAATTATATTTCAACAAAACATAACTTTTACTAAGTATATATTAAAAATAGAACTCCAATGTACAAAATTCACAATGCAAAAAAGGAATGACTCCA
Source organism: Phyllomedusa bahiana (assembly GCA_025379985.1). Classification (NCBI taxonomy): domain Eukaryota; kingdom Metazoa; phylum Chordata; class Amphibia; order Anura; family Hylidae; genus Phyllomedusa; species Phyllomedusa bahiana. The sequence continues at coordinate 247,875 of JAODAL010000786.1, forward strand.
CAGTAGGCATCAATTATCCAGAGTAGAGCGTCCTGGTTGATAGTATGTAGTTATCCAAGATCCCATTAATACATACCAGAAGAATTCCATGCAGAAAAGTTTTGGGGAGACAAGACATATACAGGCTATCCTATCCCTATTTGTATAATAGCCCTAATTTAGATCTTAGCAGGATGAATGCCCCAATAAGGGTACTCCCAAAGCAAGATCCCTAATATTTACAAAAATAATGTCTAGCATTCAGACATAGCATTCAAATTTCAAATGGCAATGGCCGAGATCTGGAATCAGATGTGGAGTGGGAGGCTAGTATGCCTACCAGGAGTGTTGACCCTTAATGATGATCCCATCATCATCACCATCATCATTTTCATTACGGAACAACACTCCCTGGAAAATTGCTCAGTTTTCCATCGTGTAAAACAAGCCTTGGACCAAATAGATTCAGCTCTGTGCTGCTCCTTCTAGATGTCACAATTGACCACTCCATACTCTTACAAATCCTCACTGCCCTTGACATCATGGACCTGGCTCTTTCCTGAATCTCTTCTTACCTCACAGACCAAACATTAAGCGTTTCACACTCTCATTCCAACTCCTCGTTTCATCTTCTCTCTGTTGGGGTCTCTCAAGAGACAGTCTTCAGGCCTCTTCTCTCCCTTTAGCCTTGGACTCCATAAACTCGTAACATGGCTTCTAGTACCACTTGTAAGCTAAAAACACTCAAATCCACATCTCTGGCTCAGATGTCAACTTGCTCCCTTTTCAGGATCCCAGAATGTCTATCGTCCATATCCTCCTCCTTCTCCTTCCACTTTCTCAAACTCAACATGGAGAAAACAGAGTTTATCATCCAACTCTATCCAATTCTATCCAACTCAACCTCTTCATCTAATCTAATCTATCTATAACAGTCATCGGCTCCACATTCTCCCCGGTACCATAAGTCCACTGCCTTGGGATATCCTGTGACTCTCCCCTGTCTTTCAAACTGCATATCCAAGCTCTAACCACTTCCTGACATTTGAAAAATATTTCCAGAATCTGCTCCTTTCTAGACTTTGACTCTGCAAAAATGCTTGTGCATGCCCTCATCATTTCATGCCTAGACTTCTGTAACCTCTTTCTCTGTGGTGATCCATCTAGCACTCTGGTTCCTCTTCAATCCAATCCTCAACTCTGCTGCCCGTCTGATCTACCTCATTCCTCGTTACACTTCTGCCTTTCCCCTGTGCCAATCCCTTCACTGGCTACCCATTGACCAGCAAATTGAATTCAAGATACTAACCATGACCTACAAAGCTCTCCATAACCTCTCCCCTCCATACATCTCTGCCCTAATCGCCAGCACCTATCGTCCTACCCACAACCTCGGCTCCTCATGGGATCTTCTTCTCTGCTTTCTTCTAGGCAGCTCCTCACACAACTCTCCAATATTTCTCAACAAATAAACAATAATAAAAAAATAGTCTGCCACTTCAGTGATGACTTGGGCAGTCACATTGACTTATGCACAACGTGAACAGGAGCTTACAATTAGCAGTCATAATGTAGAGGAAGCTGCTAAATTATGCATTTTAAAACAAACTACTAATAAATATGCAAGGGCAGTTATTGTAAGTAAGATGCATGGACAAAATTCAGGAGGATCAGAGTATAATTTATATCTAATAGTACAGATCAGTAACTAGCACTTTTTAAAAGTGGTTGTTCCATCTCACATACTCATGGAACATCAATAGGATATGTTATCAATGTGAGATAGGTGTGAGTCCTACCTCTGGAATCCACACCTATCTCAAAAATGGCCCTCAAAGTCTCTATTAAAAACAGAGAGTTGGTCAAAACTTTCCCATTGTTTTTAATGAGTACCCAGTGCAACTGAGAGGCACGATTGGCTGCACTCGTAACTTCTATTGATATCAATGGTAGTGTGCCGACCACCTTTTTGTTTTCAAGAGGGACTTAAGTAGGTCCATTCTTGAGATATGTGCAGTTCCCAGAGATGGGACATTGATAGCATAACCCATAAAGACGTCATCTGTATGTGAGATCTGACAACCCCTTTAAACTCATTTTTCATCAGCTGTCTATTTTTTAACTCTATGTGGTATTTTTTGTGTGTTAAGAGTTGCATTCAATGGTTAGAACACTGCAAGTTTTTTAGCTTGAAGTAAATTGCAAGCAAAGAGAGATAAATATGTGTTCATGGTATACTATCCAGCAACTGTCAGGAAAAATCTGAACACTTCTCTGTCTGAATGAGCCCCAATTAATACACTAAAAAGTCTGTGATTTGGAACTCATTAACTTTACTAGCGGTAGTTCACATTGCAAAAAATTAATAGAGGACACAAATTTAATGAAGATATTATTCTCTTTTTGTGGTCACTATCTTATGGTTTGTATGCTTGTATGCTTACTTTAAGTGCTTAATATTACAATGCTTAAATTTCATTTATGCTTCAATTTGTTGGTCACAGAACTATAACTAGATAATTAGTTTGGTTCTTTAATAGCTGTAAAATGAAGTAAGTGCTGGACTACAATTGTATTAACTACCCTTGTAAGCACACTACTTTAGAAATATGAATATATTTAAAGTTAAATATCATATAGAGTAGGTATGTGTGTAAATATATATTTACATATATTTACATACAAATATATTATATTTCTAATATATATATATATATATATAATAAAATAATAATATATATATAAAATATATTATATATAATATATATATATATATATATTAAATAGAAATATAATGTGGCAGAGCAAACTCATGATTCTGCCATTAGGTGGAGTTCAGCAGGTCACCTACTACGGACATATCACCGAGGGTATGGTCTGGGTGGGGGAAGCCAGCGACGTTGCTGACTTTTTTTTTTACCTAATATGGCTGTGATACAGTTATGTATGGGCTGTCTTCCTGGAATGGCTATATTGATGGTATAGTGGGAGGATACTGTTCCTACCGGAAGACAGGGGGTGTGGTTTGCTGCTAGAAGCTGGAGCAGAAGAAAAGCTGAGGAGAAGGCTCTTACCCCAAGGCATGAGGCAAGCAGGTGGCTGCCCTCATGAAGCTGGCAATAGGCCATGTCCACAGTTTGAGAGGGAGTCTCTAATGTCTAGTTAGTGGTCGAACTGCCATGGTTTGTCTTGTTTTATATTTTCTGTATCCTGTGCCTGAATAAAACTGGTAGAAGCCAGTTGGACATGTGATATATGTTGGAGTGCCAGCATGCTTACCAAAAGCAGCAATCCCATGAGCCAATAACCCTGGTGGTTGAAGCCATCTGAATGCTTGAACCACTGACAAATTACGATACTTATTCTTCAACTAATTTATTTTATATGAACTTATTGTGCCACATGCTGTATTTTGGAACTGCTTGGGGCCATCCAGAACTAGAGTAGCTTTGAACAGTTTTTCTAGGTAAAAAGAACCGATCACGGAGTCCCGAGGCTTTCATGACAACCCGGAAGCCTAACAAAGGCTTCTGGGCTGTCTGTAGTGATTGACAGTTACAATGCATAGATGTACATGAATGTACTGCTATGTATTTTTACAGCGATCTAAAGATTTGTAAGATTCGCACCACAAGAGATGAAAAATAAAAAAGAGTACACATTTGGTATCACTGTGTGCGTAAACACCTAGCCTACAAATCTGTCACGCTATTTAACCCACAAAATGAACACCGTAAAAAAAAGTTAAAAAATGGCAGAATTTTGTTCATCCCGCTGCACATAAAATGGAATAAATAAGTGATCAAAAAGTCATATTAACCCCTAAATAGTACCAATGAAAACACCAGTTTATCCAACAAAAAGAAAGTCCTTACACAGCTCTATATACAGCAAAAAAAAAAAATATGGCTAGTGCTACATAAAAAGCAATATAAATTACAATTATCACTGTAATTGTATCAACCCATAGAGTAAAATCAACATGTCAAAAATACTGCATGGTGAGCGGTATAAAAAATAAAAATAAAACACTACCGGAATTGCTGTATTTTCTTTATCCTCACTCCCAAAAAAACGGACTAAAAGAAGATCAAAAAGTCATGTCCCCTAAAAATAATAATAGAGTTATGGCTCTCAGACTTTAGTGATGCAAAAAAGTGTTTTCTTTTTTATTTAAGTGTTTTTGTTGTGTAATAGTAGTAAAACATAAAAAAAAATGGTAGCGCTGTAATCGTATCGACTAGTTAAGTAAAGTTGACATATCATTTACTTTACCACTCTAAAAAATAGTGTCATATGAACCCCATTGAAAACATCTATTTATCTCGCAAAAGACAAGCCCTTAATATACAATTGATATTGTTGTCATTATACTGACCCGCATAGCATTCTACCACACGGTGAACACTGTAAAAATTAATCCCAAAAAATAATGGTGGAATCACAGTTTTTTTTTTTTCATTTTCTATGTTCCAAAAGCCAAATAGCGCTCCCTCCTCTGTATAAACTGTCATGCGCCCAAACAGCAGTTAACACCCACATATAGGGTATTGCAAACCTGGAATAAATTGCATAACAAATTTTGGCATACTTTTTTTTTCACACGATTTCTTGTAAAAATAAAAAAATTTACATTTTAGCCAAAACTGCATTTATATACTCCCTATACCCTTGGATATATTCCTTAATTAGTGTAAATTACCACATTATGTCTTTTTAGGAGTGTTTATTAAGTTTTAGCACCTTAAGGTGTCTGCAAACCTCTAATAGCGCCTTCAAATATCCTAATGAAAATGATACCCCAAAATCCAGCAGGTTCTCCTTCTATTCTGAGGCTTGTAGTGCACTAGGGCCAGATGTGGAATATCTCTAAAAGAAGCCCAAAGGGTTAACAAACTTCCTAAATGCTATTTTAAATTCTTTAAGGGGTGCAGGATTTTTTTTAAAGATGGAGTCATTTATGGGGGTATCTAACACACAGGCCTCTCAAAGCCACATCAGAATTGGACTGGTCCAAAAGTATATATGTTGCAAATTTTCTTGAAAATGTTAAAAATTGCTACTAGGGCCCCTATTGACGTAAAAAAAATAAAAAGACATTTAAAAATGCTGCCAACCTACAGTAGACATGTGGTAGATGCTGGTAACTATCAGTTTTACAGGTAGAAATTTTTGAACTTTGAAAAAGGCAGATTTTTCCAAACTTTCACAATATTTTAACGATTATACAACCAAAGATTGTAAGGACCAAAATATCTTACTAACATAAAGCACAATGTGTCACGAGAAAATAAGTCTCTAAATTACATGGATAAGTAAAAGTGTCAAAAAGTTATTTCCACCTAAAGTGAGAAATAACTTATAATGTCAGATTTAAAAAATGGGGCTCTGTCACAGAGGTCAAAACTGGCTGCGTCCTTAAGGGTTTAACATTGATAGTCTATCCACGAGACAAAGAGGGCAGTCCCCTGAAATGTAGTAGGTGTGCAGTGCTACCAGATGCTGAGTCTAGGCTTGCTGCTCACTGAGTGAAAAAGCCTCATTCGGGCTGGTATACTAATCGATGGACATCAGATAACCACAGGTTTAAAAATAGTTGTCTTTTGTATTAAACTTTGTGAAAAGTCTTGGATGTATTAAAAGTATGTATGGGAAATAAAGGAAATATGACGTACATCTGTGCTTAAAACCACTGTGGATATATACGTTATATAGGATAAAAGGAACCCGTTCAGTGACCGTAATCACCTGTGAATTAATTTAATTAAAAAAAAGGTCCTAAAATTTATGTGGTGCTATCCATAAGACCAACCATAAATATTAAAGTCCCTGAAAACCCTGTGAATGGAAAAAAAATTTACTTTACTTTGTTTACATTCTGTTTCACAAAGCCAAAATGTTCATCCATTAAGTGTTGTTTTGTGCCATATTTGTGGTCTGTTTATTTGTTATAAAGTAGAAAAGTTAAGTGACCATCCTTTAAATTTGGTGATTCCATAATTTTTGCCAGGAGTTGTATGTTTTAAGTATTATTGTTTATAATATGTAACAAAGACAAACCTTCTGTTTCTATAGCCCCTATAAGGACATTTAAGAGTAATAGAAGGCCACCTATATGTACTCTTGATCATACCAGATAGTAGGTGCACAATATGCATTATAGAAACACCTACTGATATACTTAAAGGGGTTTTGCCATGAAGTAAAATTGACTAGGGAAGTTTGAAAATTAAATCATAAACATTTTCACCATTCATCATTATTAAAAATTCTGCACCGTTTTTGTTTTAGCTGCTCCTTTAGTGATCCATTGCTTACAGCTCGTCTCCAAGGGATAAAAACAGGGCTGAGAGCTCCTAACTCCTGGTCAGACATGCTCAGACATCACCTCTCGTCTCAGGCAGCTACTGAGTGTTCAAACCCCAGGTGCTGTCATTGTACTCCTGTCCCCTGTACTCCTTAGTAATTAGTCAAACAGTGAACACCCACATATAGGGTATTGACAAACCTGGAATAAATTGCATAACAAATTTTGGCATACTTTTTTTGGACTTCAATGGAAAATCCGTGCAGCGGTCCCCACTGCACAGATTCTCTGCCAGATGGTTTTTTAGACTGCCGGCGGTCCGAAAAAGATTTAACTTGTTCATTTTTCCGCCCGGTTGTCGTGCGAAGGGGGAGGGCTTGAATCCGCAAACCGCGGAGAAAAGCCGTCCCTCTGCGTGCCAGAGACAGACCAAATACCGGTTGGGACCTTCTTTGACCTTCTCCTTATCTAAATTTGTATGCATAGAGACCAAAAGAAAAATTGAATTGGCCTCCATAGGCTTTGTCCAGAATTGCAGCTTCAGTTTCAGTAGGGTTAAGATGCAGTATTAGATACAGTGGTTATATGTCTTCCTGTAAAAAAAAAAGCCAGCTCTCTTTTTTTAATCATAGATTATTCATAACTTACAGTAAAAAGTCAGAATATGTTAAAAATATATAAAAACCCTTTGACTTGTCACAGCAACCAGCTTAAAAATAATAGTAAATACTATAGATTTTAAGCATAATTCCTATAATTTCCTGAACCTTGTATCCTTCTGCCAGAGAGAATAGCTCAAGTTTACCTCTTATGAGGAAAACCTAACATACTTAGCCTACATTCTTTATTGTAGTATATCTTCACATGAAAAGCCATAGCAACAGAAATTTGCATTTCAAGGGGAGAAAGTGTTAAACTGTATTTGTATCTCTAGAAAATGTGCAAAAAGAAAAAAAAAAAAGAAAATGAGCTGGAAAATCTGGAATAATGCACAAGTAAATTAACCATTACACACAGGAACATTTTTGCTTATGGTTTCGTCCACATGATGAGTATTTCAAGTGAAATCCATGTGGATTCTGGCTTGAAATACTCATCTAAAATATAAAGTAAATCATCCTCATTGATCTCAATAGAAAATACCAGTTGTAGTTCAAACAACGTGTATTTCCGTTGGTCGGTTTTTAGGTGAAAACAATTTACCACTAAGGTCAATGGGGTTGGCTAAAAACCTTGTGTAGAATGCATCCAAAACAACATACAAATGCTTTAGATGTGTTTTACACAAGGATTAGCCATTTGCATCCAATACCCCCATAGGGATGAATGATACATGTTTTCTGACTGTAAATCCACCCTACAAAAATCACCTAAACTCATTGTTACTGTTGCTCCCGCGACCCTCATTCCTGGTTGTGGGCTCACCCGTGCGTAGCAGCAGCTCTGTCCCGATGTGCAGCTATTCACCCAGCCTCGTTCCTGACATATCTGCTTCTCGACACGCGTGTACCCGCTCCCTAGTGTGCGCATGCACCGGCTCTGCTAAATTTAAAGGGCCAACGCGCCGGTGATTTGGGATAACCGGATGCTGGCCCTATTGAACCTTGCCTTTACCTGCCATTCCTTGCCAGATTGATAATGCCCTGTACCCTGAGAGAAAGCGTTGTTATAGTGTCCCTTTGCTATTCCGAGAGTGACCCGGGGAAAGCACTACTGACACTGTTCGTATTAAGATAAAATTAGTTACTTATACTTGGCCATAATAGGGCGACAAAAGTACCAGCACACATCATGGTTGGTTTTACAGCACAGGACTAGAACAGTCAAACCTAGTGTTGTGCATGCTAGAAAAAGGGGAGGAGACAGAAGTTGCTGGAACACTGTTGGAGGAGTGGATTCTGGGTAGTTTAGGTCCTATGAGACAGAGTGAAGGACACAGAAGAAGGGAGAGACAGTAAAGACAGAATCCTGTGTGTGTGCTGCAGCCATTGCACACCAGTGAAGAGAACAGCCAGCAATCACAGCTCTTTTTTCTAAAGATTTAAGAAAAGATATTCATTAAGATAAACTCATTTTTACATAAAATGTAATGTCCAGAAATTGGTAAAATTTTGATAATATTATTAAAATATTAATAAAATCTAACACAAAAATTAAAATAACAAACAATTTACCAAAATGTATCAGCCAATGGACGACTGGCTTATAGGACCTCAACCAATCCTGAGAAAGTTGCTCTCAGCCCCTTGTGCTTGAACATAGGTCAATTAAAGTGCAGGCAAACATATGAATGGTTGCTCTCATTTTCTGATGTTATAGTAGGGTTCTTGGCACTGAAATCACTACCACTACTTGGAGCCCTTTGGTGCTTTACTGAGCACTGTTCCAGCAGAGATTAGTTGTGGGATACCTACTGCCCATACTGAGCCCTCCAAATAGTGCAAAAAAGTTGACAAAGTCCTTTCATTGTACACGCATACATAAAGATCCAGATCACCTAAAGCCAGTCCAGGAATGCAGAAATAGTGCTGTGATGCTATAAGTAAGGGCCATTTGAGAGCCTGAAAGGCGTAAGCGAGGTTTTTTTTGTATCCTGTTTTTATGCCTGTTGGAAAAAAGTTACAAGAATTCACAGAAAAGCTGGATTTCTCTCTCTGTCCAAGTAATTTCATTATAGTAACTGGTGATGTCACCATAGACATTATGGGCGACACGTATGAAGTTTGGCGCTTCGACGCCACTTTGAATGCGTATAATGATCGGGTAGTCCGCGCCCGAAGGTATGAGTCTATCGCCGGTGGCTTCATAAATCTAGTATGTCGTATGGTTCTATTCTTGGTTTTTGTTCGCGATGCCATTTGTATGCACATTATTAGGCACATTACTGTGCAAGTGTAACGGACGCCCCTGCGACCACTGTCCCAGGCCGCAGAAGCGTCCGTGCCCCCGCTCCCAGCGGAGCCCCGTCCCGCACGTCGGGTTCGGGGTCCGCCCGTGTCGCAGCCCCTGCCAGCGTCCATTTACCCAGCCACGCTCCTGCTCTGTCGGCTCTCAGCTCCCGGCGTGTAGCTCCGCCCCTAGGGCGTGCCCGGCCCGGCTCTCTGAGATTTAAAGGGGCAGTGCACCGGTAATTGGTTATTGCCGGGCACTGCTCCTATTTAAGTCCGGCCTCTTCCTGCCGGCCCTTGCCGGATCCTTGGTGTATATTCCATGGTGAAAGTGTTCCAGAGCGTTCCTGTCTTGCCTTCCCGTGTACCGACTCCTTGCTTACGTTTACCGTCTACGAACCTTGCCGCCTGCCCCGACCACCTGCTTGTCTACCGTCTACGAACCAGAGCCGCCTGTCCTGACCTCCTGCCTGTCCACGACCACGAGCCTGCCTGCCGTTCCTGTACCTTGCACCCCTGGCCGCCACTGCAGGCAAGCCCCGCCAGTGGTAGTGACCTGGTGGACTCCCGCCGCAGCAAGTCCATCCCGCTTTGCGGCGGGCTCTGGTGAATACCGGGACCCACTTAGACTCCACTCCCTGGTGTGGGCTTACGCCATCGCCTGCGGTGGTCCAGTGGATCCACCTCCAGACCGTAACAGTAGGATCCGGCCATGGATCCCGCCAAGGGGCCGTTATCCAGCCTGGCGTCCGTTGTTGCCAGCCAGTCTCAGCAACTCGGTCAACAGGCGCAGCAACTCACCCAGCTATCCACCATGTTGCAGCAACTCGTCACCGTCCAGCAGCAGCAGCCTTCGCCAGCTCCAGCGGTTGTTCCTGCCTCTACGGTTCCGGTGGCACCAAGGGGGCCCAAGCTTCGCCTGTCGCTCCCGTCCAAGTATGACGGAGACCCGAGACTCTGCAGGGGGTTCATCACCCAATGCACTATGCACGTGGAGCTGATGACTGACCAGTTCCTGTCCGAACGTGCGAAGGTGGCTTTCGTGATCAGCCTCCTCTCCGGTAAGGCCCTGGCATGGGCTACACCTCTATGGGACAGAGACGATCCTGTGACGGCGGATCTACAGTCATTTCTCAGCGAGTTCCGCAACGTCTTCGAGGAACCAGCCCGTGCATCCTCTGCGGAGACTGCCCTCCTAAATCTACGCCAGGGGGACCGGTCTGTAGGAGACTACGCGGTACAGTTCCGCACCCTGGCCTCGGAACTCTCATGGAACGAGGCCGCACTGTGTGCTACCTTTAAGAAAGGGCTCTCAAGCCGAGTTAAGGACGTCTTGGCCGCTAGAGACCTCCCGTCTTCCCTCAGTGACCTGATTCGGTTAGCGACCCGCATCGATATACGCTTCATTGAACGGGAGGAGGAGCTTCAGCAAGAGCATCAGTCGTCCCAAGCCTGCGGGAGACTTCCGCACCTAGGATCTGTGGGGGAGGCATTCCTAGGTGCAACCTCCTCCGCTCCACGCCTGTTGATGCCTGTGCAGGTCGTGTCAGAGACTGGCATCACGTTCCAAGTTCCGGCGTTTCTGGACTCCGGCTCCGCCGGGAACTTCATACACCAGTCTCTCGTGAAGCAATATCGGCTTCCAGTGGTACGCCTGGAGAGACCGCTTGTCATCTCTTCCGTCAGCGGGGAGTTGCTTAGCGACACCATCCAGTTCGTCACCAAGCCACTGTCCCTCCATGTGGGGGCGCTGCATAAAGAAGAAGTCTCCTTCTACGTGCTGACTCGCTCCTCGTCGGCGATCCTCCTCGGACTCCCATGGCTACGGCTCCACTCTCCTATCCTGGACTGGTCTACTGGAGAGGTGATTCGTTGGGGTCCCAACTGTCGGGGACGCTGTTTGGTGGCACCTCGCCCGGTGCTTCCCTGTTCTCGTGCAACCCTACAGGAGCCATTGCCCGGGCTGCCGCCCGAATATTTGGAGTACGCTGATGTCTTCTCTGAGAGGCAAGCTGAGAGTCTTCCTCCGCACCGCCCATATGATTGCCCAATCGACCTACTGCCGGGTACCAGCCCTCCTCGAGGCCGAGTCTACCCTCTGTCGCTTCCTGAGACTCAAGCCATGACCGAGTACATCCAGGAGAATCTCAGGAAGGGGTTCATCCGCAAGTCCTCGTCACCCGCAGGTGCGGGGTTCTTTTTCGTAAAGAAGAAGGACGGTACCTTACGGCCCTGCATAGACTACCGGGGTTTGAACAAGATCACGGTGAAGAACCGGTACCCACTGCCGTTGATCACGGAACTGTTCGACCGCCTGCAGGGCGCCAAGATCTTCTCTAAGTTGGATCTGAGAGGGGCCTACAACTTGGTCCGAATCCGCAAGGGTGATGAGTGGAAGACGGCCTTCAACACCAGGGACGGGCACTTTGAGTACCTGGTGATGCCCTTCGGACTATGCAATGCTCCTGCCGTCTTTCAGGAGCTCGTGAATGACGTCTTCAGGGACCTCCTCCACACCTGCGTGGTGGTCTACCTTGATGACATCCTGGTGTTCTCTCCTGACCTCGAGACCCACCGCAGCCATGTTCGCCAGGTACTAAGACGTCTCCGGGAGAACCACCTATACGCCAAGCTGGGGAAGTGCCTCTTCCATCAGACGAGCCTCCCGTTTCTGGGGTACGTCATCTCGGATCAAGGCCTACGGATGGATCCAGCGAAACTGTCTGCGGTGTTGCAGTGGCCACGCCCCGTCGGCTTGCGGGCAATCCAGCGATTCTTGGGCTTCTGCAACTACTATCGCCAGTTCATCCCTCACTTCTCCACGCTGGTGGCCCCGATAGTAGCCCTCACCAAGAAACAAGCCAATCCACGCAGCTGGCCAGTCGAGGCGGAGGAGGCGTTTTCTAAGCTCAAGTCCGCCTTCGCTACGGCTTCCATCCTTGCACGTCCGGATTCCACGAGACCCTTCACCCTGGAAGTGGATGCCTCGTCTGTAGGAGCCGGAGCAGTTCTTACGCAAAAAGGGCCCACGGGTAAGACTGTAACGTGCGGCTTCTTCTCCAAGACATTCTCGTCGGCCGAGAGGAACTACACGATTGGCGACCGGGAGCTACTAGCCATAAAATTGGCCTTGGAAGAGTGGCGTTATCTGCTGGAGGGTGCCCGTTTTCCCATCCGTATCTACTCGGACCATAAGAACCTCCAATATCTTCAGACGGCTCAGCGACTTAACCCACGCCAGGCTAGGTGGTCGCTCTTCTTCTCCCGGTTCGACTTTCAAATCCACTTCAGGCCAGCTGAGAAGAATGTGAGAGCTGACGCCCTCTCCCGTGCCTCCGACGTGGTGGGTGAAGATACTTCTCCAGAACATATAATTCCTCCAGAGCGCCTCATCTCGGCAGCGCCGGTGGATCTCCGGAAGGTTCCTCCTGGAAGGACTTATGTGCGTCCAGCTCTCCGCAGAAGTATTCTAAAATGGGGACATTGCTCATTGGTGGCAGGTCACCCCGGCGCCCGAAGAACCTTCTGTCTGATATCCCGGTTCTACTGGTGGCCAGAACTGGAAAAGGATGTTAAGGACTTCATTTCGTCTTGTGACTCCTGTGCCCGCAACAAGACGCCACGTCACAAGCCGGCAGGCCTACTTCAGCCTCTCCCCATTCCAACGCAACCTTGGTCCAACATTTCCATGGACTTCATTACTGACCTCCCTCCGTCGTCTGGCAACACCGTTATTTGGGTAATAACGGACCGATTCTCCAAGATGGCGCATTTCGTTCCGGTGCCCGGCCTGCCATCGGCTTCTCGTCTGGCGGAACTTTTCTTCCTTCATGTGTTCCGGCTGCATGGACTTCCTCAGCAAATTGTCTCTGACCGGGGAGTCCAGTTTGTCTCCAAGTTTTGGCGAGCTTTGTGCAATCAACTTCAGGTCAAGCTCGACTTCTCTTCCGCCTATCACCCGCAGACGAACGGCCTGGTGGAGAGGGTCAACCAGGTCTTGGGATGCTACCTTCGCCACTTCGTCTCGGCACGCCAAGATAATTGGGCCAATTTGCTGCCGTGGGCGGAGTTCTCCTATAACTCCCTTGAGTCGGAGTCCGCGGGGTCCTCTCCCTTCTACGTGGTGTATGGTCTGCATCCCCGCCCACCTCTCCCTCTGGCAACCTCCTCGGAGGTCCCGGCAGCGGACGCACTGATCCAAGATTTGAAGGCCATCTGGTCCCAGACCCGTCAGTCGCTGCTCCGTGCTTCCGAGCGCATGAAGAATCAAGCGGACAAGAGAAGAATCCCCCCTCCAGTCTTCTCCCCAGGTGACAAGGTGTGGCTCTCGTCTCGTTATGTCCGCTTAAAGATGCCCTCTCACAAACTGGGTCCCCGGTTCCTGGGGCCCTTTGAGGTCATCGGCCGCATCAACCCGGTGTCTTACAAACTCCGGCTCCCTCCTGCGATGAGAATTCCCAACTCATTTCATGTGTCCCTGTTGAAGCCCCTGGTCCTTAATCGCTTCTCCCAGAAGGCTGTTCCTCCTCCGTCTGTGGCTGATGCGCCCGATGTCTTCGAGGTCAAGGAGATTCTGGGCATGAGAAGAACTAGGGGAAGGCGATACTTTCTGGTGGACTGGAGGGACTTCGGGCCCGAAGAGAGGTCTTGGGAGCCGGAGGAGAATATTCTGAACCGCAGCCTCATCCAGAGGTTCCTTCAATCCAGTAAGAGAGGGGGCCCCAGGAGGGGGGGGCCCAAGGGGGGGGGTACTGTAACGGACGCCCCTGCGACCACTGTCCCGGGCCGCAGAAGCGTCCGTGCCCCCGCTCCCAGCGGAGCCCCGTCCCGCACGTCGGGTTCGGGGTCCGCCCGTGTCGCAGCCCCTGCCAGCGTCCACTTACCCAGCCACGCTCCTGCTCTGTCGGCTCTCAGCTCCCGGCGTGTAGCTCCGCCCCTAGGGCGTGCCCGGCCCGGCTCTCTGAGATTTAAAGGGGCAGTGCACCGGTAATTGGTTATTGCCGGGCACTGCTCCTATTTAAGTCCGGCCTCTTCCTGCCGGCCCTTGCCGGATCCTTGGTGTATATTCCATGGTGAAAGTGTTCCAGAGCGTTCCTGTCTTGCCTTCCCGTGTACCGACTCCTTGCTTACGTTTACCGTCTACGAACCTTGCCGCCTGCCCCGACCACCTGCTTGTCTACCGTCTACGAACCAGAGCCGCCTGTCCTGACCTCCTGCCTGTCCACGACCACGAGCCTGCCTGCCGTTCCTGTACCTTGCACCCCTGGCCGCCACTGCAGGCAAGCCCCGCCAGTGGTAGTGACCTGGTGGACTCCCGCCGCAGCAAGTCCATCCCGCTTTGCGGCGGGCTCTGGTGAATACCGGGACCCACTTAGACTCCACTCCCTGGTGTGGGCTTACGCCATCGCCTGCGGTGGTCCAGTGGATCCACCTCCAGACCGTAACAGCAAGATAGTGGTCTGGAGTAGAGATGTGTGAACAGTAAAAAGTTTGCTGCGTCCGATCTCGGGAGGCAGGGCACACTAGAACCGTTTCGCTATGGCATTTCAAAATCAATAAAAGAGCAAAAACCTTTTACACCTTGTCTGCTGTAACAATACTCAACGCATTTCTCACCTGCACCTGGGCTAATTCAGGAGAACGTGATACAGAAAAGACCACAGGCACTCTGTAATGCGCCCAGAAGTGGCGTGCAGGTGATTTGAACGGGGCTGTGCTGGATATCGGGCCAGATATCTGGGGCAGCTCTGTTCATACATGTCGCCCTATATGTAATGATAGTGACCCTTTTCTTGTACAACCAGGCTGTAGCTTGGCAAAACATGGTAATGTTTATAACTGCAACTCATAAGTAACTTCTCAAACTTGGAAATCTTAGGCAGCATATGATGTTTTGTGAAATTTAAGTACCATTTGTTACAAATGTTGTCAGTTTAGAATATACAGCTATCAATAGACTCTGTCATTCCGACGTGAGTGCAATTACAAGAGGTAAACACTGTAGTACAATACAATCTTACTTACTCAGGTTACAAGCTAAACCCAGGACATAACCTAAACACCGGGCTAGAATGAGGGGTTGGCAGAAGTTGGCAACCTCTGCCTACCTCTGCGTGTTAGGAAAGTGGGCTCAAGAGCTCACGGGTACTGGCGGGTACTGTCAGTTACATTCAGTACCTGCCTTCACCAGCCAGAACCAGCAGTTTAACAACTAAGATGTTGCAGGTAACATGATTGTGGCATCTAAGCAGTGATATGGGTGGGGGTCGCCCCCTCCCATCTCCTGATCGGCTCCTCTGCGATACTATCACAAGGTGCCGGTCAGCAGTCACAGCAGCTGGGACCCTAATGAAGGCTCCCAGGTTTGCCATCTTTACCGCTCCTATTACATCCTGTGGGAGATAAGGTGTAATAGGAGACCTGTAATTGCATACTATTCTGCTACACATTAGTATTGCAGAAAAGTGATCATGCTCCTAGTGGTCAAGTACCCTCAAGGAATGAAAATTACAACACACTCTTATGGTAGCTATTTTGGGGATTAATACATGACCATAATTATCATATATTGTAAACACCATTAATAGTACCCAGTGGCAAAAATGTTGAGTTTTTTTTTATCAATTTGTCTTCTTAAAAAATTGGAATATAAAGTGATCAAAAAGTTGCAAGTACCCAAACAGGGTTCCAATGGAAACCAGACTTCAGTCCAGAAAAAAACAAGCTATAACACAGGTCTGTTCACAGAAAAATAAAAAAAAGTTATTGGTCTAAGAAAATGGTGCTGCAAAGCAATTGGAAAAAAACATCTGAATTGTACTGACCCGTAGACTAAAGATCACATATCATTTATACTGCACCTGGTGATGGCCCAGTCCAAGGGGTTGTGCTTCAGATCCCGAGGAGGGATTCCATTTGTTCTATTTGCTTAGGACCCCAAAATGCCTTGTCCCTATAAAGATACTGCAGGGTTCTAGATGGAGACTATTGCGGATGATGGCTGGAGTAGTAGACGTATTGTAGTAGTATGGTGCATCAGCGCTTAACAGCAGACACAGTTTCTCTGGGAAAACTTCAGGCTCTAGGTACTCTTGTTGTGGATGTTACATAGCAAATCAGCAAGGCACCTGTCTCTGTAGCAAGTTTCAGACCCCCTCTCTGGACTCATGACACTCCTCACAACTCCCTTCTGATTCCAACCCAGTCCAGCTGTGCAAGGTGCTGGCACTGGCACTGACCCCTGTCTCAGCCCAGCTGTGCAAGGTGCTGGTGCCTGGTGACACAGGACACTCTCTGTCCTCACTAAAGGGGTCCTTTTCTCCTCTGGCAGACTGTCCACCTGTTATTCCAAGTTGTCTGTCTCTCCTCTGTGTCCGCTCTGCCTGGATCTCTATTCAATCTGTGCCTCTCTTACTCTTCAGCTCCTTCTGTGCCTGCTCTACTGCAGTGGCACTTCAAGTGTTGCAGTGAGTTTGGCTGCTCTGCCCCAGCCTGCCCTGTCTATTGCTGGCCAATAGACAGGGGATTCCCTGCTGTTTTCTTATCTTCCTAAAGGAACAAATTAACTCAGAACCAAACTACAACTGAAGTCAGAGCTGCCCTAAGTGTCTAACTCTCTAGCTCCTCCCCTGTCGGATTCTCTAATTGGCTACTCATCCTAACAGCCCCAGCTCTCTTCCCCTCTGCGAGGCTGTTAACCCCTTCACCTCATCTACTGACTTGGGACCTATAGCAATAACACTAGTCTGTATACACTACTATACACAATTATACATATATACATATACATGCATATATTTGCACATACATACACTAAAACACACTTTTGCCTTCCTTTACATCACAACGCTATCTAAACAGTGCATACAAAAAAGGAACATGGATGATGCCACCACTTATCATCTATGGGTTCCAAGTCACAACATTACAAATATGGTACTCACTGGTAACGAACAAATCACAACTTACCCTATACTCTACAATGCTTCTCAGGTTCCTTCTATTAATGTTTCAGACAATAATATTTTAAGGTACAGTTACAAAAATAAAGACATACTTAGAAATTGCCGAAACAGTTACAAACAGAGAAAATTAAAAAACATAACAGTTGAATACTTAATAACTGTGTGTAGAAAAGTCCTTTGTTTGCTACCAGAAACATGGGCTGAAATGTAAATACCGTAAATCCAGTAGAACTGGGCCCCCAATTTGATTCATTTGATGTAGATAAGCTCTTTATTTGTATACTCTCCAGAAATGGGGTTAGAGTTAGAAGGAAAAAACCCACCCCTCAAGGTCAGGCCATGGGAAGGGCACTTCGTTATCTCTTTACAATGCCACTAAACCCTTTTAAGCAGCGGATGTGAAAAATGGTGTAATGTTATACCACCACAGAAATAGTTACCATATCAGTCAACAGCCTATATTATGTTGTCAATAAGATAGATACTAAACATGTGCCATCACATCAGCATTGGAGGTTCACTTACAGAGCAGAAAACAGACATAAAAGGATATGTTTCACAATTGAAACAAACGGCGGCAGATGGACCCGACTGATTACAATGAGTCTGTCACGTTCCCGCTGTGGTGTCCTTTGTTTAGCCTTCCTGCGCTATTTTTTCCATCATTCCCATTGGAACATATAATGGAGATTCTCAGCAGAACCTCTGATACAGATGAGTACCAAATCTTTATCATCACAAATATTATTATATATAAAAGTAGGAATAGGGGAATAGAAGGAGGCAATTTGAAGTCATTACAGGAAATGGAAGTTGTATAAATAGAATTACAGGGGTTGAACAAAATAACTAGACGTCACTTCAAAAGTCACCGCAGCCAATCACAGGGCTACAGTGATCACATGGAACGTGACATCATTGCTGCATGGAAAAGACTGTCTGATAGGAAACGTGTTGCGCTGAAGCAAGTCAGTATAGTGTTTTTTTTTTTATTACATACTGGTTTATGCATTGGAAATTCGACAACCAAGGGCGACATGTATGAATTCTGGCACTGATAGACCAGTTCTAAATCACTTTAAGGCAGTGTAGAATGCACCAGAATGTATGAAGCTGTTCTTCTGCAGTTCATACATACAGGTGTATTGTAGTGCCAATATGACAACTCGGCTCAGGCAGACCACCTTTAACTTGGTCTGGCTGTTCTAACTGTTCTGCGCCAAAGATTTGGCGTCAAAGAATCATAAATGTGTCTACTTCTAATAATGTGGTGTGACGCCCCCAGAACCACCAAAACTTTGGCGCCCTAAAAAGTGTCTTTGGCGCGGTACCAAGGCATTTATGTGCCTGTTCATACATCTATAGAACTGGTCTACTACAGCTTTTCGAGGCCAGAATTCTGGCGCTGCCCCATTTATACAAGTCGCTTCAAATCTGCACAATTTGCTTTGCAATTGCTGTGGATTTCCACTTGGTAATTCCACCCTAGATGAATATACCTTAAATGTAACCGATAGGTGTTGATCACTGTAAGGCATCCATTTACTGTATCTGTCAACCACAGGCTTCTATGGTATTTATTTAAAATTGTGTTCTTACACAGGTAATTTCAGGTTCATATTTTCTGGTTAGGTTGTGGGTGGTTCTACAGCAGTGATTGGCATAGCAGCTTTTCATAGCTCAGCCTGTTAAAGGGACCATTACTACTGGAGGTTTGTAATTTCTAGTGCACAAGGCTACAGAGCTGTAAAGGGTACAAGCTTGTCAGGAAGTAACGTAAACAAGCTCCCATCTTTCAGATTAGAAACAAAGCAGGGAGTGATGTCACCATCTCAACCACTGCTACAGCCTGTAAGAGCAGAGAGAGATGGCCGGTAACGAAGAAAGTTTGTGTGCAAAAGCAGATGAGATCGGCTTCAAACTCAGAAAAGAAGCAAAATCAGAACAGCAATGTATTTGGTAATAATTGTTATTTACTTTTGCATGTATGTTAAAAGCTAATTAATGAAATGGGAATGCCTCTTTAATGTACATTTCATAAACAAAAACTTATAACTTACATGCTTAAAGGATGCATGTGAAGGATGCCATACAGTGGCATTCATCACCCATAGGTTACCATGTTAAAAACAAAATTACACACTTAAACTGGTTTTCTCACTACAATGATTAGCTTTTAACGTGTAGGGAAAGGAAAGTAAAAACTATTACCAAATACATTGCTGCTCTGATTTTGTTTTGTTCAGGAGATATAGAAGATTGTATCTCCTCTTTCAGCACATAAGTTTCTCATGGTTACCCACCACCTCTCCCTGTTCTGTCTTTCATCTGATTGATCCAAGCTGCCATTGTCAGTCAATTCAACCATACTGAACCATCTCATTGTAACAGGAATAGCTAGAAACAGCAGAGCAGATATCACTGCTATAGACCAACCCACAGTGTAACCAGGAAGTGTCTGATGCTGGCTGTGGCTCTGTAAACAGCATGGTAAGAAATCTCCTTTACTGTACACTTTGGGCCACATGTATGAAACTGTTTAGGTCTAAAACTCACTATTTTGCCCATAGTAACCTATGGGCAAAATAGTGAGTTTTAGACCTAAACAGTTTCATACATGTGGCCCTTTGTTTTTTGACTACTTGGGATGGAAAATGTAGTCTACTGTGCTGTTACACAGCAGTACATTTATGTATTCTAGCTACACAGAGGGCAATAGGACACTATTTCAGTCTGGCAAAGGAAAACTATGGACACATTAAGCATATACATTGGAAGACTTTCCAGTATACATGCTAAATAGAAACAAACAGAAAAAATTATGTAAATAGGACCTATATCCACATGAATGCCAGCACTTAAGCATTTTCAGGTTGCCCAGGCAGACTTGCCTTGTTCCCATAGATCTTGTTGCCATCTTATCCTCAGCTTAGTGCCGCAAATACTGTATATACACCCAGCCCAGCCATTAATATAATGTAAAATAAAATGTGATTTATTAGACCAAGTATCCTCTTCTATTGCTCCATTGTCCAGTTTTGAAGCTCACATGTCCTTTGTACTATCCTATTTCTTATACCTTCAGCCTTTTTCTGAAATCCACAAATGACTGGAGCAATACAAGGGCCCCCAACCTTATTGGAAATCCCGCATATATATGTAGCTGCTTCTTATCAAATAAAGACCAGCTTCACTTAGTATTTATCAAATCCATTTTCTTA
The DNA here is from genome assembly GCA_025379985.1 of Phyllomedusa bahiana. Classification (NCBI taxonomy): domain Eukaryota; kingdom Metazoa; phylum Chordata; class Amphibia; order Anura; family Hylidae; genus Phyllomedusa; species Phyllomedusa bahiana. Next base: position 268,234 of record JAODAL010000786.1, read on the forward strand.
TTTTTATAAGTTGTAATAAACACTTCAGCATATATGAAACATGTACATGACCTGTGGTCTGGCTGCTTTACGAGTCCTCATGTGCATCCTACATCGGTAATGCATCAGACCCTACTTATGGGAGTACAACCCAAGAGCAGAGTGCATCTGTCTCCTCACTCATAGCCACAATGTGATTGAACCTGCTACGTTCTGGGCGTATAGACGATTTCTAGAGAGGACTCATAAAGCAGCCAGACCACAAGTCATGTAAATATTTCATATATTCTGAAGTGTTTATTGAAACAATTGCACAATAAGAAAATGCTTTTGATAAATACTAAATACATGTCCCATTAGAGCTGCACCACTTTTTGGGTGTATTTTGCTGCAAAAAACTGTTGACGCCCCATTCTCTATATAAATGAACTGTAATAACAACTGTTTCATTTTGCTTTTTTATTAGCACAAACAGCACTAACTCCAAAAATGTGAAACTGCTACAGTACATCATATTAATGTCTAGAAGAAAGGCTATATATACATATAGTGCAACAAGAGGACACTTCAACGTGCACAGCATTGTCGAGTGTCAGGAAACAGAAACGTGTTGTAAAAAAATCCGATATATTTAAAAAAAAAAAAAGGTGTTCATTAGAACATGAATAGAGTTTCTTTACACACAAAGTAATCCCTCAAGTTACAGTGGTATCAGGATACAATATTTTCAGCACACAATGGTCTTTATAGGGACACTGAACCTTGAAAGCACACTTAGGTTCTGTTCACACGGTGTTTTGTGGCGCATACTATGCACACCACAATACGCTGGGTGTTTTAGAAATACACGATGGCCAGAGCATACTTCTAAAACGCTCTGTGCCGGCAGCCTCAGACTCACTTTTTTTTCTTGGCACGCAATACACATTGGAGAAGATGGCAGGTAATTATAGCTCTCAATGAGAGCTATGAATTACCATATTTGCTGTCCATACTTTTGCCGTATTGCAGCACAATTATGCCTCAAAATACGGACCGCAAATATGCCGTGTGAACATACCCTTATCATTAATTACAATGCTGGGTCTGTGGCTCATGTGATTGATGGAAGATCCACCAGTTACCATGAATATTTTATTTGTAAACCCCTTTATTAGTGAATTACATGCAGTGATTGGTAGTTTAGCAGCGCCTCTCTACAGTACATTGCGGTACTACATGTCTTGTACTGCTCTTTACATGTGCCAGGATGAGCGGCTTCTTTGGGCACCAGGTGATGGACCCATTTTTTCTGGTACATTGTATATAAAGTCCATGACTCAAAGAAGCTCCTGTCCTCAACAAAGAAAATTAGTTCCAGCTTCCAGCAGCTCTTTTTGATGTTATAGGTCAGGACCTGCTTTTTCTGTATTGGTTGTCTGTGTAATTTTCCCCTTAAACTTCATTTTGCATTATGTCAGGTATCATCTTTGGGACTTAGGCCTCGTTCACACGGCTTATTGCTGGCGTAATTGCGAGGACGGATTTCGCCCCGCAATTACGCCGGCAGCCGTGCAGCGGGGCGGGGCGAGGGGCCGGCAGCCCGCCAGCCCCATAGACACTCATTATCAACGGCGCCGTAAATAATGTGCATGTCACTTTCTCCCCCCGCGGCGGATTCGCTGAGCGGGGAGAAGAGACGGAATCCATAGTTCTCTATGAGAACTGTAGATTACCGTAGTTACTGGGACGGATTCCAGCCGTACTGCAGTGCAAATACGGCGCGCAGTTCGGCTCCAATCTGTCCCAGAATAAGCCGTGTGAACGAGGCCTTAGATAACTCTAAGTTTCAAATACAATGGTCATCCCAGAACCAATTAATATTGTATGTTGGCGGACGACTGCATTATTTTCAGGATTTTTAAAGGTTTCATTAAAAAAGCCAAGGTTTTTTTTATTGCACTTTGTATAAGCATTTTTGTTGCCTTTTTTTTTAGAAGTCAATGCCTGTACAGAAGTCTATGGGAAGAATGCCACAAAAATGCAACAAAACCAAAACAAGTGGGTGGGGAAGGGATTTAACAAGCTTAGTACACTAGTTTTGTGGCATACAAAAGTCACAATATTTACACAACTCACTTTTTAAAATTTTTACTATTCTTGTACCTCGCTTATCCGGTTTAAAAAATGACAGCTTAGTGGAGGGGGGAGTCCTCCAGTAGCACAATAGAAAATGGCATACATTATAGTGGAAATCTACACCTCTTAATAAACTTGTTGCATTTTACTTAAGTTCACTTATAACTTAGACTGGCATGTGAAAGTACCCTGGGTACTGGGTGGAACCACAATTTGACGGACCCTACCAAGCGCTTTTGACCACACATCTCTGTAGAGTTAGAGGGTACTGGGTACAAAATGTTATAAAAACATTCAGTTTTACACAAAAGTGCTGGTCCACATTTACTGTAATGGGTGCACCATCAATGTGTAATAAACGGCTCTAATATGTGGCACATTTCTGTACATTCACATTATTTGTTTTAGAAACTTGTGCCTCGTCTAACAGAGAGCATAGTTTAGCAGAAAAAAGGATTTGGCTTCTCTGGAAGGGGTCATGGATAAAAATCAGACAATAAGGGCTAAAATACTGGAGTAGAACTTTGGTGAGAAGTAAGCTAATTAACAGCTGGTCTAAAAAATCAGCAAGTCTAAAAATGCACCAAAATGATCAAACGGCATAAGCCACTGTGCTAAATGTGACGCATCTTTAAACTGCCTAAATTGGTCTAACTTTTAGACAGGGATAGTAAATGTGCCCCACTGTGTGTGAAACCAATCTTAGGCTATGTCTACATGGCAATGTTAAAATGCAGTCAGAAATCCAACAGTATTTTAACATCACCATACTGCGGATTTTGCGGTCGGTTTTCGAAAGCAGGCCCTTTAACATTGTACCAGAATTCGCCGTAAAACAGCAGATTATATAGAGCATGTTCAATAAACCGGCAGTTTAGAAATACAACAATAGAAAATTCGAGCTTTGTAAACTACAGCTCTGATTTTCTATTGAAGTCTATGGAAATACTAAAACCAGTGCTGTGTAGACATAGCCTTAGGGCTTCTTCATAGTCTTCTTTTTTGTCATTTTAAAAAACATGAAAAATATATTTTAAAATGCCTGAATTTTAAAATGTTTTAAGGGTGTTTTTAGTGGTATTTTGCATTTAGGATCATATTGTATATGGTTTTTGAACTCCTATAAAAAAGCATATAGAAAAAAAGGCAGAAAAAAATTGTTGTACCTTAAATGCTGAATAAGGAAAATGCATTTGAGCCAAAAAAAATATATATTGTGCATTTTCTTTTAACTTTAGACTTTAAAGTGACATCTGGCCATAAACAAGTGCAAAATAAAGAAAAATGTTCACAAAACCTTAAAGGGTAGAGACAACTATCCACAAAGACCATGGTCCTCTGGTTACATTAAACTTTCTCTTTTGTCATTTAGATGTCATCCTGGGCTGGTCCTTTACTCTTTGCACATTTCTTTGACAAATAGAAGTTTAATGAGTCAAGAAAAGGACAATTAGCAGGAGTGATCACATTCTTTTCACTCATCATTTTTCATTACATCTACTGTGAGCAGGTCCTAGGCCAACAGGCAATAAATTATTCAGAGCACAATAGCAAGTACATCCTTCTCTATGGGTTTTCATTTTATATTAGACTAACAAGTACCCCAAATCAAAAGACAAACATATGGGGAATACAATATTTAAAAGGAAGTATATGTTTATAAACTAATAATAATAAAACCACAATGATGTTGGTCCTGCATAATCTAATGTATATAGAATCTCAC